>OY728156.1:1530477021-1530714021 GCA_963277665.1 Viscum album | reverse complement strand
GAGCAATTTTTTCACTGATTTTCCATATAGTTGATGGGACTTTCTTAGTCTTATGAGGCCTTTTTACCACAGGAAAACAAGTTTTGGTCAGCCTTGAGTTCCATTGATCCTTTCTCTGACATCATCACTCTGCTTTGTTGACCATCACATGGATTCATTGGAAGCAATTATACCACTTGTTACTTTTATTGCTTCTTGTCTATAGATGGTGTAAAATTTCCAATGGAAGAACTTAGGAGAAATTTGAGCTTTCCAGCATCATTTATTGCCAAATCTGTCCATATGGTTTCTAATGATGGCAGTTTAATTATGAAAATGCATGATTGACAGATTTCAACAAAAAGAAAAAAAAAAAGAAAAAGAAAAAGAAAAAAAATCCCTTTAATTCTCTGGGGAGTTGTATGTATTCACTTAATTACTTCTCTTTCCATACTTTCTCTTTATAAGTTTGTTATATTAAGCCAAGATGCATTTGTTTTGTTCTGTAGAGTACAGTGATGTTTCTGCATACCACCTATCTTTATCTGAGGATACAAAGGCTCTCAATCAACTGGTATGCACTCAACCATTCTGTTATGCATTTTAACTTTTTTAACATTGAAGGATGCGCAGAACACCCTCATTCAAGAAGGGAGAGACATGACATCTTTGCTGTATACTTACAGGAGCTGTGTCAAGGCACTTCCTCAGGTTAATTTCATTCATTTCTATTTATTTCAATATCCATTTTCATTTTTTTAGTGGGGATTCTCGTCACTAGTTTTCATAAATGGTCAAACTGTATGGTTGCTCTTAGCATGGAAAGAGGGTAATGCATTGACCCCCAAGAATGGGGCAAGAAGGTCCCATTTCCATGTGGGAACTATACTATTAGTCGTTTCTTTCCATTGTGTTGATACAATCAAGATCAACATCATTCATAATCAAGCAAGGCAAAAATATGATTTCAATTCTATCCACCATCCTGATGCGCTGCAAACTGATCCATTCCAGTTTCCCATAGCTCCCCTCTTTACAGACTTGGTAACAAACAGAAGGCTAGTAGAAGTTAGGTTTTGTGCTTATCGGAAGCTCTGCCATGGCAACCATTGTTAAGCTAGCTGAGACCACCCTATCGATGATGCTGAACTTCTGAAATCACTCTGCCATATCCTCTGTTTCTTCTCAGTGTTCCGACCACTGACCATATAAAGAACAGGGACTGAACTGTCTCCTTGCTGTTACAAACCCATGGTCTTTATTGACATGCTGGAATGTTGATCTTTCACCAGTCCCATGTTTACTCTCTCCTGCTAGCCTTGTTTCCGGAGAGTTGTAATATTCAAAACATTCTTGTTCCAATTCATCCTCGGTTTTTTAGCTTGAAAAAATTCATATGCACTTACTGTTTTATGGTCACCCTCAACTGTTCAGGAATCAAGCACATGAATGAATTATTGTGAACTGCCAAGGCAGAAATCCTTAGAATTTTACAGTGCAATTATCTATTTCTAGTGGACAGTCGCATTATGTAATTGTTGTTCCAGCCTTCCAAATCAAAGGTATCAACCCCTCCTTCCTGCCTGGGCAGGCACAAATTAGATGTGGCCGTTGACAGCCATTTCTCATTGCCTTCCTCTCTGGGTGCTACATGGATTACTCATGATCCAGCTCCATTGACCTTTGAGCTTGAAAGAGATACTGGGCAAGAAGGTTAGAGTACTAATTGGGTTATTTAGGCCCTGTTTGGTATGGAGGAAGAGGTTTTGATGAAAAAGGAGTTGAAAGAGAATAGGAAAAAGAATTGGAAGTGGAAGATGAATGGTCTTGAAAATCGTGTTTTGTATGCTTGGAATTCTTGAGATGGATTCCTGATTGAAATATTTTAAATTACAAATCTATCCCTGCCTTCAATCTCCCCTGTCCCTGTCTCGTGAAACCACTCATTGAACGATATCCCCACAACTAACTTCACTGCAGCCCTGTCGTCGCAGCCCTCTGTCGGCTTAGTCCCATTACCGCATGCCTCCGTCGCTGCCGCTATCCCGTTGCAACCCCCATCGCTCAATTTCGCCGCCGTTTCAGTCCTCGTCATCACTGCACACCACGCCTGCAAATCCATTGCGGCATAACAAAATCTATGCATGCCTGCAAGTTCATCGGGGTGGGGATGATGGCCGCAAAGGATGTCAACGACAAGGGGATGGCGGTAGGGGGATGCTGCACGATGGCAGGGGTGTGATGCTGATGAGGAGGAAGACGGACAAGATGATGGTGGGGTCGTTGGGATGGGGAGGAAGAACCGAACAGGGAGGACGGGGAAGAATCCGTCGGCGGAGGAAGAAGAAGAGCTGGATACGTGGGAAGAAGAAGAAGCCGAAGCTCATCGGGACAACGGAGGGGGAAGAAGCCGACGTTTGCTAGGGCGGGGTAGAGTTGTTCGTGTATCATGATTCCCATGAACAATGCTCGGTTCCATCCTCCAACGGGAGGAATTGAAATTCCATCGTTTGAAGGAATCATGGGTTCCTTGGAAACCCATTTCCTGCATACCAAACAATAGAAAAGTAGATTCCGTTCCCGTTTCCCTTTTCTGACTGTAGGTTGAGAAACCCCCTTACCTTCAAAGAGAGGTGGAGACCTTCTTTTATAGAATGAGAAGGCGGAATATACAAAGTAGTATTCCGATGTGGGACTCGGAAATACCTATAAGAATAAAAATAGGGTTTAACACTGACCATGCATTTCCAGTGTACCAAATGAGGCCTTAGGGATTGCTTAATTATCTGGTCAAACTGGATGATTTGCTGCCAACCTAGTGAGGACAAAGTAGTTGGGCCTGTGAATACACTTCTACTGGTTGGCAGCTTGCCCTAGTGTTTCCTGTTAGAAATGATTGTCTTTTTGCATGAGGAAATTCAAACTATTCATGGGATTTTTTGTATTGTATTGGGTACTGATACCGGAATCATTTTCTCTCTCCCAACCCCTAAAAGTTTTTTTTTTTGTACATGAACCCCACCCAACCCTTGACAGTGTTTATCATTGATTTCTTCCATCTCTTGTCCCAATTTTTTTGATCAAGTGGGGCTGTGCTGCTGTGTGCATTTGCAGGCAAGGGTGTAAAATGGGCCTACCAGCCAACCTTGGGTGGGTCTGTCCTCTTTAGAAAAAATTAATATTTTTATCGTATTTTAATTTTAAAATTAGTTTAAAATTTCCTTTTTTAAAGGGCCTGAGTTAGGCTGCGGACCAGGCAGTTTGGCTCAGTTGGGCCGCTCTTATTTCGAGGATGACTTGAAACTCTTCTAATTTTCGTAGCTGGGCCGCCCTTCATCATTCTTACTAATTTCCTTTGTTTATTTCTTTTACATTTTTCCAAGGCCTTCAAAACTCTTATTCTTCAATAACAACAACAAATAAGCCTTAAACCCAATTAAATAGGGTTGATTATGTGGATCAAACGTCGTCAGTTAGCTCCATTGAAGACCATATTTTCGCTGAAACTATTTAGAACAAGATGATTTTGAATGATTTGTTTAAGGGTCCTTTTAGGTCTACCCCTACCCCTTTTTTAATAAGTGTATTAGTCATTAAATTTACTCTATTAGTAGGTGCATCCTTAGGTCTTCTTCGAACATGTCCAAACCATCTTAATCTAGTCTCAATTATCTTCTCATCAACCAGAGCTAGTCGAATTTTCTCTTAAATACATCATTTCTAATCCTATCCATCTTAGAATGTCCACATGTCCATCTTAATATTTTCATTTCTGCCATCCGTATTTATTGTTCAAGATGTCCTGTCAAAAGCCAACACTCACTACCATATAAAATGGTTTGTTTAATAACAGTCCTATAAAATTTACCCTTCAATTTCTGAGGAATTTTACGATCCCAAAGCACCCCATAAGCCTTTCTCCATTTTATCCATCCAGTTTAAGACAGAAACATTTAAAACGACACTTCATATATTTAAGACGGAATTTTACGATCCCAAAGCACCCCATAAGCCTTTCTCCATTTTATCCATCCAGTTTAAGACGGAAATGAACCTAAAACGACACTTCATATATTTTGTCTTATCCCTATTAAGATGGAAACATTTAGATTCTAAAGTCTCCCTCCAAAGCTAAAACTTTAAATTGATAGTCTCTTCTTTCAGATTCTCCATTTTTTGTTGTTGAAATCAGGATCCAAGAAAGCTGTAAGCTGTGCCTCTTGAACGAGGCTGAAACTCTTTATTATTGATAAAGTGATGCAAATTTAAGATAAACAGGAGATACAAAATTCAAACTAGAGAGATAAGATGATATGATAAACCTAATCAAATAGAATGAATCTAGGCACACCCATATCCTAGATACATAATTACTCAACACTCTTCCTCAAGCTGAAGTATACCCAAAGTTGCTATAATAACTCAAAAGATGGAAAAAATCCTAATCCAGGATAAAGATACTGGAGAAATGGCGAAGATGAACTTCCTCTACTAAACACCTGGTTCTTCGATAACTCCTGTAGTACTGGTGACGAGATCAAAAGCACTGAAATCAAGAAAAAATGTTACTGGATGCTGAGATAAAGCTGCGACAGGAATGTCAGACTGGACCACATGAGCACTAAAGGAAGCAGACCTGGCATGCCCAGATTGCATACGATTATACTTATTGTAAAAGGGTTCCATCGTGTTATGGACATCAGAAGATAAGGCCTTAAAGTCAGCAATTGCAGTCTGAATAGAATGAGAGCGGCCATTAGCATGCCAGAGGTAAAGAGGCCAGACAAAAGAATGAGGGTGCTTGGGACGAAGCACAGAGAATCCAGGGGCCCTTGTGCAGTATAAATGTTTAGCCTATCTTGAAAAATAGGCACTTGGAATAAGGCATCTGGAATAGGGCTTCTGTGATAACAACTATGAGAAATCAGTGAAGACTACAACAAAAAAGTGCGATGAACATCAAACAGATCCACAGCATCTTCATAGTTGCTGGGAGGAGAAATTTTACAGTAGTTCCAGTGAAGATGCAAGAGATCCAGCAGAGTCACCAGAGAGCAATAGGATTGGAGCAGTAGTGTGTGACCTGGGCAGTCTGCACAGGGAGGTTTGCCTGGAGAACAGGGGGGGCTGGTGTCCAGCGTTTTTGGAAAGAAAGGATTTTAGAATGGCATGACTAGGTCAACATGATGAATTTTTTGTCGTTATAAGAAATTTGGTGCAACAGCCCATTGAGTTTGGGTGTCTGCTGCCCCTGGAGATGGCACTTGCTGCCTCTGAAGAGGACAAGTTTGTGAAAGGGAAGCTTGTTGGAGCTTTTGTGTGACCGATGAGGTTGAAATCTAGAGATAATAGAGTCAGGAAGGCGACCGAAGATCATCAGAACTGGACATCTAGGCCAGGTGTGTCTAGGCGGTGGCGCACAGCCTGGGCAGCGCCTGTGGAGCCCTCATGGGCAAGCAGAGGGGTTCTGGGCAGGAGGTGTGAGCATTTGACAGAAGAGCCCTAAGCGACGGAGGGTCCCTGGGCAATTTAGGCATCTCTTGTTGCACTCACGTGGCAAGTGCAAGAACTTTCTGTGCAATGACCTTAGCTGGAAACGAAGACGTAGAAAGAAGATAAGTCAAAGGATACAATTGTGGGTAATGCATATTAGGAGGAAGTTGGCATGGAGTAGTTGGCGTTAAATCCTGTACGGACTGACGGTGCAGGAGCTGAACCGAGTTCAAGCATACTCGCGCGAACTCCAGTGGGTGTGGAACTTGGACCGCGGTTGTATTTGGCTTATGAAAAAAATACAGAAGAAGGTCTGAAGTCGGATTTGAGCGCCTTGGCCAGGCGCATCGAGATGCCAACGTTTTATGACGATGATCCGATCGCGTCGATCGCGCGAGCTGAAAATTATTTCATGATTCATAAAACTCGGAACAACTTGTGTGTGCCTATAGCTCAATTGTGTATGGAGGGAATTGTACAACATTGAATGTAGTCTTTAATGTCGCTGTTGGAGTCTGTATCCCACATCGGACTTGAGGTCCGGTGTGGTCTTAATTATTTGTTATAAAAGAACCCCAATGGCTCCTTTAGAGAGTACAAACTGGGGGTTCGGTTTCTCCTATTTTTCCATTCTACATGGTATCAGAGCGAACCTAATCCCGAACCCTCCCTCCCGTTTTATTTTTTCTCGTCGGCCTCTGGGGTTTCTCCCGGTTGGGGGCGATGGCCTCCATGGCCAACAAGCCATCGGTATCTCCCGCTGCCCCCTGCCGGCAAGCCATCCGATGGTTCTCCTCCCTGTCGGCGCCTGCACCCCAGCGGCCCGCCTCCCTGTGCGTTTCTCCAGCGGCGCCCCTCTCCTGCGCGGATCTCTCCCGCTGTCCGCTCCCGTCGCCCTCTCCCATTCCCGGCGGATCCCTCCCCGCATCTCCAGGCGGCCCGCTTCTTCCCTTGGCTTCGCCCGCAGGACCTCTCCCGGTGGATCTCCCGTCGGCTTCGCGCCGTCCCGCTGCTCCCGCCCCTCCCGACGCTCCCAGCGCGCGACGGATCCCAGCCTCCCGATCTCGCCTGCTGCGGCTCTTTCCGATAGCCTGCCTCCAGTCCGTTCCTGCGCGACGGATTTTTAGCGACGGCCTGCCACTCCTCGCTTCCTCCTCTTCGCGCGACGGCGACGACTCCCTTCTTCTCGCACGTGATCGGCCTCATGCGCAGCAGCCCTCCCTCGCGGCTTCTTCCCAGCGCTCTCTCCCGCCGTCCAAATCCAGTGCGCCAGCCCAGACGACCCCTTTTCCAGACGTAGTTCCCCTGCTGGATCTCCTCTTTCCCGGCGGTTCTCTCCTAGTCGACCTCTGTCCGGCTGGTCGCTCCAGCGCGACGGCCCCATCCTGGCGGATCGCTGTTGCCCTACGTTTCTCGGCTCCCTGCGCCTACCGTCGGCCCGCCTCCCGTCACGGCACCTCCGCCTCCCGTCGCGACATATCCCGAGCGGCACCATCCCGGCCCGCTGCTCCACCTGTGCGAGACTCCCAACGGACCAGGTTCCCCGTCCGCTGCTCCCTCCTTGCTGGCCTCCTTCTGCCTCCCAGCCGCTCCCCAGGGGCCTCCCGATCTTGAGGCGCCTCCTCCAGCGTTGCTCTTCCGGCACCCGCCTCCCTTTCCCGGCGGAACAATTTCAGTGCGCTCCCGATCAAGCGCGTTATCTCGCTGTCCGCCGGCACGCCTCGACACTTCATCCACCGTGGCGCAATAGCTCGACCACCTTGGATTTGGGCCCTTTGGCACCGCCAGTTCCCGCAACACTTACGCGGAATCCCCGCCTCCCGTCACCGGCCCCGCAAGTGCGGTTTTCCCGGTGCTAGTGTGATTTTTCCGGCGTCTCATCGACCGGCCCCACTAGTGCGGCATTTCCTGGCGCTCCGTCAATCGGCCCGGTCTGAGTGGTTTATTTGCTGTGTCCGCAACATCATCCGTCCATCATCCTGCGGGGGAGCTGTGATCGTGAGGGGGAGCAACAGTCTGTGCACGTTTATATTTTATTTCGTCTTGTTTTGTCATCAAGCTGGGTCTGTCCAGCTTGAGGAGGAGTGTTTGCAGCCTGTTGGTTGCTTTGTTTTTTCTTTGTGTGTCCAAGCTAAGTACACCTAGTTTGAGGGGGAGTGTTGGAGTCTGTATCCCACATCGGACTTGAGGTCCGGTGTGGTCTTAATTATTTGTTATAAAAGAACCCCAATGACTCCTTTAGAGAGTACAAATTGGGGGTTCGGTTTCTCCTATTTTTCCATTCTACAGTCGCAACTACCGAGCCTCTCATGGGATGAATTGAACGCTGAACTTCTTGGACGGTTTGGAACTGTGCATGAGAGCGATCCTCTAAAACAATTGAAAAATGTTTAGCAGATTGGTTCTGTCACGACCCGACCCTACCCGGGCTCGAGCCGCAACTACCCCAAGCCCGCCTCCATAGGCCAGGGGCTGGCGACCAGCGCCGAAGGCACAATAACTCGGGGAGGCCTTTGCCTAAACACCTGTACACACACACGCAACAAACTCAATGCAACAGTGCAGAGTAGAAGAAAAGACAAGCAGAGTAAAAAGAATAACTGCTATAAATAAACCGCAATGTGCATCGACCTCTAAAAGATACAAGTAAAGTGCTGGAAAAGGAAAAGGGGCAAAACACGCGCCCAACCAGAAAAGGTGCCACAACCCGGCAACAGGTAAACAAAAAGGAACAGCTGACGGGTCTCCCACCTGGATCCCGGCCACGACCACCGCACGCGGTTCAAACTCCCAAGCTCCTACGCTCCACTGAAGTCATGCTCCACCTGTCCGTCGTCTGCAAGGGCACACCAAGTGCGGGCAAAGCCCAAGCAGGGGTGGGTATAAAAATACTCAGTAGGATACCCCGATGGCTCGAGGGAGCAACAAAGGAGGTACCGAAGGGTGAGCAGTAGAGCGAACAGAAAAGTAGAGGAGTATAACTGAAAGGGCATTAAGGAGTACAGTAAAGAGTCCAGCTCAACCCAACAAAAGAAAGGAAGTAGACTCGTCCAGACACAAGAAGCTGGAAACGGTGAGAAGATGAACTTCTTGTCGAGTCTTCGCTACCTATAGCAGGAGAGTAGACTCGTCCAACCATGAGAAGCTAGACACGGAAAACACGTGGCATACCCCGCGCGTCTTCGCCTCTCCTGGAAGGAGAGTAACCAAAACCCAAGGAGCGGGTACTCGTATGAGGTATATACATATGTATGCTCTGTCAAGAAGCTCGAACAAACTCGTAAGGGGATCTCCGTCCCGTAGCTCAGCCCAAGAAAGAGTAGCCAACAGTTCCAGAAGTAACACCATCGATGCCCAGCATCCCGCACGTCTGCCCTGAACCGCAAGCAAAGGGGGCTCAATCACCACACCTCGACACTATCCACTTTGGGCGGCACTGACTCGCCCGCACGATTTTAGGTCGCGTCACAAGGACGCGTCTCGGTGGGGGGAAGCGCTCCTCGTACTTGAGAGTTCTAGGGGAACGTCAAACAACACCATGTCACTGCCCCGCAGTCGAGAGGTCTGCTCAAAGTCGACAGACGACCCCCTGCCCAGCCCCGCTGGAGGATCCCTGGAAGTCAACGGGTTCCCACTACAGGGAGACCCGAAAAGTCGATAGGTGCCACACTGCCCAGTCCCGTAATAGGGTAATCCACTGGAGGGCGACCCGGCTAAAGTCGGCGACGGGACCACTGCCCAGCCCAGCTGGAGGTAACCCGGCATCGGGGACCACTGCTCAGCCCAGCTGGAGGTAAGCCCGGCATCGGGGACCACTGCCCAGCCCAGCTGGAGGTAAACCCGGCATCGGGGACCACTGCCCAGCCCAGCTGGAGGTAAGCCCGGAACTGCTCTGGCCATCCCTGCTGGATGGTACTGCTCGGTGAACACCACTGTACTGGCCATTTCTGCTGGATGGTAACCCACTGACGAGCCCTGCTCGATACAACCTCAGCCCTGCTGGAAACAACCTCAGCCCTGCTGGAAACAACCTCAGCCCTGCTGGAACAACCTCAGCCCTGCTGGAACAACCTCCTGGGTAGAGGATCGGTGCCCGCGTAAAGTGTTGGTCACACCGAAACCAGAAGCTCTACCAGGGAACACGGAGCAACGGGAGAAACTCCCCAGGCCTCACAAGGCGATCCCGCTTCAATCCGCTGAGTCACTGTCGAAGCGGACCGAGACATCTCATCCCAGAAAGTGGGGAAAACACCCACGCTGTACGAACACCCGTAGACGCAGACGGTGTCGCAGTCCTGTGAGAGGGGCACAGTAATGAAACCCGTCACAGCTGAAGAAGCAGAGGAACCAAACTATCTCTGCCGGCCAAACCATCGAGAACAAGACCAGAGGGAGACCACTCAACCCTGCTGGTCAAACAAACGAGCGCAGAGGGACCCTCTACGTCGCGAGAGGTCAAGAACGCAAAGCAGATCACGACACGCATGCGGGGCCCACACGACGTGTGGCCCTAAGTCAACCCCAACTGAGTGCACAAACATCCTCATGTACAAACAACCACACGTACCTCCAAGCGCTCCCGTATACTCCCGGAGTATACCTCATTCCAGCCCAAGGCTATCGTGTACACGGCACCCAGCGTCAACGCGAAGGTGTGACGTAACAACTCCACCTCAAAGGCCCAGGCACGGCTAACCACATCTCGTGGACCAATTATATCACTCTCCCAAGAGTGCGCGATCACACGCCAAGGGTCCGCTACAAACAAGGTAGGGAGAACCACCACTGGAGCACCTTCCATGCTTCCACATTTAACAAGATCGCGCAAAAAGGCTCCGCACCACCAAACGAATCGCACCGTTGTAATCCTCGCGGAAAAACACGCGAGATCGACTACTTACTCGCCTCCAACGGATATCCGACGGAAAAGTCACAAACACCGCCTCACGCCCGAACGGCGCCCCGTGATCCCGAACCTCGGCCCCGAAAACAGTCGGGCGCATCGCACCATTGCGATCCCTTCGGGAAAACACGTCAAAAGCACTACTCACTTGAGTGCAACGGATATCCGGAGAAAAAGGTGCATCCCGGCGCACCGCACACGAGCGGTGCCACGTGGGACCCGCATCCCGGTCCCGCAACTCAACGAACGGATCGCACAGTTGCGATCCTCTCGAAAAAGTACACGAAATGGACTATTCACTTGTCCAAAACGGTCGCCTGGTGATAAAGCCGGAAATCACCGTCAACTCCCGAAACGGCCCTCGCGGGGCCCGCACCATCGTGCGGAATTACAGCGGGCAGACTGCGCCAACGCAATGCCCTCGGAAAAACACCCAACATCGACTGCTCGCACGCTCCGAACGGACGTCCGAGGAAAAAGCCTTTAAAAGCTGCACGCAGCTCAAAAGATGGGCCGTGGGGCCCACGCTTCAAATCCAGTCTCAACGCCTGAAACCACCCTGGAAACCTCCGCCTCGATGCCAGGGTCCCAACACCACTGACGGCGCTCAAAACGGACGTCGGACGCGTCCGCGCCGTCCAAAACAAGATCCGCCGAAGAAACGGCTAACCCCTCGACGTACGTGTCGCGCCATCGAGGCCCCTCGTTTCGGGAATTAATAATTCCCGAAACCATCTCAAAACGTTCGTCTCTATTTAAGGGTCGCGTCGTCGCAGACGACACGATGTTTCGACCCACGGTTTGAAAGTTACGGCATTTTAATGCCGTCGGACGCAGGTGGGGGTGGACCGGACCGGTCCGGCCGGTCCACACCCCTTGGACCGGCTCAAGCCGGCCGGTCCGCGGCTCTGCCGGCCGAACCGCCGCGGCCGCGGTTCACCCGCGCGGACCGCGCGCCTCCAAGCCGACCGGCCACGAGGCCGACCGCTTCTCCACGCGGAGACCCGCGTTCAGCGGGTCTCTGCCTCCCGAGCGGGGTCGCGCACCGCGACCCCGGACACCGCGTCAACCGGCCAGCTGCGCCGGCCGGTGCTTCTGCTCCGCCGTGGAGAGCCTCCGCCTGGCGCCACCGCCGGACGCCGCTCACCCTCCGTGAGCCCCGGCCGTCACCGAAGAGCCCGCCGCCTGCCGAGGAGAAGCCGCCGCCGCCTGCAGGTGCCGCGCCGCCGCCGTGACACCGCCTGAGGTCGCCCGCCACGCCAGGGCTCGCCGGACCACCGGAAAAACCCGCAACCTTCGACGATCGACCCCGGCCTCCTCCGAGCTCGGATTTTGATTCCGAAAAATGCGTTGGAGAGATAAAAATGTATACTACGCATTCATGGGCTTTGATTGAAGTTTTGACAAGGAATCGACAGTGAAAAACGAGCTCAAAGTAGGTACGGGAATAGAAAAATGCAAACGACAACTCCTACCTCTTGGGCGATGCCCGTCGCTTCGCCGTCAACCCGCCGGGGGGGCCGCGCCTCGCCGGAGCTCGCCTCGCCGGAGTTGCCTCGCCGGAGGTGAAGGAGGAGAGGGAGAGGAGGGGCTGCCAGGGGGAAGGGGAAGGAGAGGGGTGGGGTTTAAATAAATTAATTAAAGATTTAATTAATTTAAAACCCCCGAAAAGAACCGCATCCGAAACTCCCGACAGGGTCGAGGTTAAGCCTCCCCTAGGGTAAACACCACCTCCCGAGCACAACGGCGGTCTTGAAATTTTAATCCGAGACCCCGTTCAAAAGTTATAAAATTTAACGTCTGAAGCCGCTAAATTACGAAAACGCCCCTGGGGCCATTTTTCACAAACGGCCCGCGCTCGCGAATCTTATACCCCTCCTAGGGTAAAAGGCACGCTCAGAACTCAACGGTGCCCTCGGTTTTCCAATCCGAGCCACCGTTTAAGAGATACTAGCGTTTCTCTATTAAACGAATAAATTAATTTATTAATTTATCTGTTTAACCTTCCGAAAGCGAGCGAGGGGTCCAAACATCCCGCGCCGACAAGTTTTATGTCGTTCCTAGGGTAAACACCCCATTCCGGACCCATCCGTACACTCGGATCTCTGATCCGGAACTCCGTTTAGGAGTTATCTCATTTATTTAGCATTTCCAGTGTGAACGCACTGAAAATTTAATTCCGGCCACTCCGGGGCTCGGAATCGCACGCCGTCTGAAGGCACTGCTTTGGAATATTATCAAGAATATTCCAAAGTCTTTATCAGCAAAAACCGGGTTCTTACAGGTTCAGTGGGAGACTACATTGACGAGTTCGAAAAGATTTCTTTGCGCGTTTCCGGTTTGCCCAAATCATGGCATATTAGTTTTTTTAGGCGGCTTGCAGCCGAAAATCGAGAGTACTGTGGCCACACATGAACTGCGCAGTAAAGCTAGACTAATTTCCTTGTCCAGAATTGTTGAGCGCAAGCTTGTTGTACAATGGGTGATCTGTGTCCAAGAAGTGCGGCGGACAGGGCAGGGTTCCACTTTCAGTCGTCCAGTTAATACAAGTCTGGTTAGTTCAGTTTCAGTTCCGGCTGGTCCTAGTGTTGAAAGGAAAGAGGTGGTGCCAAAGTGGAAGGGAGTTCAAAATCTTTCCAGAACAGAATATGAAGAACGAAGGGCCAAGGGGCTTTGTTTTTCTTGTGACTCCAAATTTGGTCCAACACATAGATGTCCAAAGAAGGGAATGCGACTAATGGTTTGAGAATGTGTTGAACCTTTGGACGAGCACGTGGACACTGAGCTAGAAGGAATTTGTAACATGTCTGCCGAGGAAGATAACCAGTGGGAGATGGCTTGTCAGGCGATTTCCCTTGGTACTGTAGAGGGCCCGAATGACGAGCCTGCTAGGTCAATGTTGCTGGAAGGCATTGTTGCAGGGGTGCTGATTTTAGTTATTATAGACAGTGGGGCCAGTCACAATTTTGTGTCAACAACTTTACTGAAATTTCTCCAGTTACCTATTACACGAATTGAGTCTTTTGGGGTACGTTTGGGTGACGAACACGCGTGGTGTCTAGTGGATTGTGTAAAGGGTTACAGGTTCAACTTGGCGAGGTACTGTTTGAAGTAGATTCATATTTGTTTGATATCGCCAAACCAGATCTCATTTTGGGCATGGCATGGCTTGAAACACTTGGCTAAGTGACCTCTCATTGGAAGAAAATGACCATGAGTTTTGAATTTAAGGGGAGGCAAATTTCTTTTCTGGGAATACTACCCAACCAAGATATTCCAATAACATTGCAATCATTTCTGGACGACAAGAAGTTGTGAACTCATGGGCTTCACTAGGAAACTGGGGTTGCCGATGTTAATTCTAGAACAGATTTCAACAGGCAGAATGACAAGGAGATACAGAATTTGTTGGTTCAGTTCCACCAGACGTTGGCTGAGCCTAGGGGTCTTCCTCCTCGACGTAAGATTGACCGTGCCATCCGTCTGAAGGAAGCTTCTGATCTGGTTAATGTTAGACCTTATCATGTAGCCCACAGGTTTAAGGATGAAGTCGAGCGCCAGATAGAGGATCTGTTACGACAAGGAGTGATTCGGAGTGGCAACAGTCCCTATTCTAGCCCGGTAATTCTGGTCTAGAAGAAAGATGGTGGGTGGCGAATATGTGTGTGGATTATCGTGCTTTAAACAAACTTATGACTCCAGATCGGTTTCCCATTCCAATAATTGCAGAATTTTTAGATGAATTGTTCAGTGCTCGGTATTTTATTAAACTAGATCTCAAATCAGGTTTTCACCAAGTTCAGGTACGCGAGGAGGATATTGAAAAAACGGCGTTCCGTACTCATCAAGGTTATTATGAATATCTAGTTATGCCCTTTGGATTTATGAATGCACCAACTACTTTTCAAGCTACCGTGAACACTCTGTTTAAACCTCTACTTCGCAAATTTGTCCTGATGATATTTTGATTTACGGCAGGAGTTGGGGAGACCATTTGGATCATCTACACTAGGTTTTTATTATTTTGCAAACCAATAGTTTGCACATTAACAGGAAAAAATGTTTCTTTGGTCGCATTGTTGTGGAATATTTTGGACACCGAATTTCTTTTGAAGGAGTTTCGATGGATCCACAAAAAGTTTCTTCTGTCCAAGGGTGGCCTGTTCCTAGGAATGTAAAAGAGGTCAGATGATTTTTAGACCTTAACGGATTTTATCGCAAGTTTATTAAGAATTATGGAAAGGTGGCCAGACCGCTAATCGATTTGACAAAGAAAGACTCATATCAGTGGAGACCTCTTGCTCAACAGGCTTTTGACTCCTTAAAGCCGTCCATGGTTTCAGCACCCGTCTTAGCTCTTGCTGATTTTTCTTTACCTTTTCTCGTGAAATGTGATGCATCTGATGGTGGAATAGGAGCGGTTCTCATGCAAGGCGGTCGGCCAATAACTTATTTCAGCAAGACTTTATCTGATTCAAATTTAGCTAAATCTGTTTATGAGAAAGAGTTGATGGCTTTGGTTCTTGCCATTCAACACTGGCGACAGTATTTGTTGGGGCGACATTTTATTGTTCATACCGACCACAAAAATCTTAAGCATTTGTTAAGTCAGCGGATTATGTCCATGGACCAACAATGGTGGCAGACAAAGCTGTTAGGCTATGATTTTGAGATACTTTACAAGCCCGGTAATACTAATAGAGGTGTCGATCTTTCCAGGGTAGGGAGTGATAAGGAGCTTCGGCTGGCAGTTTCGGAACCATATTGGGTTGAAATGCAGCAGGTCAAACGTGAAGTTCATTCTGATGCTGATTTAGAGCTCCTCATCACAGCTTTAGAGGGTAATCTGGCTTCTCCTGCTGGTTATACCCTGCATAATCACATGCTTTTCTTTCATGGGCGATTGTTACCGTCTAAAACCTCAACACTCATTCCTAACTTGCTTCATTATTACCATGCCACTCCAGCAGGGGGACATAAGGGATTTTTGAAAACTTACAAACGTTTGGTAATAGGGTTATTCTGGAAGGGTATGACACGTACAATGATGACCTATGTTCGCAATTGTGATGTTTGTCAATGCCCCAAATATCTGACTTTAAGCCCGGCTAGTTTGTTACAACCCTTTTCGGTTCCAGATCTGATATGTGACAAAATTTCTATGGATTTCATTTCCAAATTACCTCGATCTCAGGGTTTTGTTGTTATCTTGGTTGTTGTGGATCGTCTCTCCAGCACATTTCCTACTTTTAAAGCATCCCTATACCGTCAAGGATGTGGCACCCCTCTTCATGAAAGAGATTGCGCGTCTTCACGGAATGCCTAATGCTATTATCAGTGATCGCGATCCTTTATTCACCAGTTTATTTTGGCACAAATTGTTTCGGCTGCACGACACTAAACTTAAGATGAGTTCTTCTTACCATCCTCAAACGGATGGACAAACTGAGGTTGTAAATCGTAGTCTTGAGACCTATTTGCGCTGTTTTCCTTCCGATCACTCTCGCCAGTGGGTACAATGGCTGCCTTGGGCTGAGTTTTCCTACAACACCTCTTTTCACGTGTTTGCTGGTCAGACACCATTTGCTATTGTTTATGATCGACAGCCTCCTTCCTTGCCACATTATTCTCACGGCGAAACAACTATTGCGGTTCTCAACTCTGCTTTACTGGATCGGGATGAGGCCCTTCACCAGCTCCGAACTCATTTGTTGTCTATTCAGCAGTCTATACAGCGTACAAAAAATAAAAAGAGACGTTCTGTTGTTTTTCAGACTGGTGATTTGGTTCTTGTTAAGCTTAGATCTCCTTCTAAGTTCTCTTCTTCCGTTTGTCCAAAACTTGCTGCACATTATTACGGTCCTTTTTCAGTTGTGGCCAAGGTTGGCACGGTTGCTTATTGCCTTGATCTTCTCCTACAAGTCGTGTACACCCGGTTTTTCATGTTTCCCAGCTTAAGCTGGCTGTTGGGGATCTTGCTACCCAGTCCTTGCCGCATGAATTTTTTGACAGTGCAGCAGATCAGGTACTCCCTGAATCCGTTCTCGATTCCAAAGGCCATGCCTCTGATTTTCAGTGGTTAATTAAATGGGCTGGTCAACCTGTGCAGCTTTGTTTTGTGCTCAATTTCCTTATTTTCAACTTGAGGACAATGTGGCTTTTTAGAGGGACGGAGTTGATAGGGTGCCGGGGGTACTTAAGACCTATTCCAGGAGAAATAAACGTGCCCAAGGGGGTCAGGGGTAGTTTTGTAACTGTCCTCTGTTTGGACTTTAATTAATGATCTGTTTGAAGGACTCAAGAGGCGGGTATTGGAAAGCAGCTCGTGGAAGTTGCAGGAGGCAACGTCCTTGGCTCTTGGAGACTGAACCAGAAGAGTTTTCTGATTTCTTTTCCTTGTATAGATTTCTCAATTCAGTCTTCTGTTGTTGTTTATGATTGTTTAGAACATCATCTTTGTGAAATAAACTGGAAAGGCACGTGAGTTCTACCAGAGAGAGATACAAGACTTAAGATATATGATTATTAGTGGCACTGAAATGTTAATAGTGTAGAATCCATACCTCCAAGAAGCCATTTAGAAATGGAATGTCAGATACCTTACACCATGGTTAACAATTTTCTTTTTTTTCTTCTTTTGATGAAGTAGGAAGAATGGGAGATTACGCATCAGATAAAGGAGTGTGTATGAAAGGCCATATGATGTGTGGCCCAATTTCTGGAATGTTGGTCCCAGTTGAGAGTTTAAGAGGGTGTAAATTGAGAAGTATGGATTATTAAAACCTTTTAACAGCCTAAATCAGAGATCTATTAAACAATTTTGAAAACTTTGTTTTTGTAGTGGATATTAAAATAAAAGAAAAACAATAATTGACACAAGATTTATAGTGGTTCAGGACAATAAAAACTTGCACTACATCCACTCCATGTCCCAATGAACTAATATGATGGTATAGGATTGGGTATTTCTGACACTTCAACCTATGTTTGCAATTGAATTCAGTCTCAAATAAGAGAGAACCCTACGAAAGGCATGGATCCCACAAAAGGTCAACAAAAATTAAATCCGAAGGCCGTGCAGTTGAAGAATAAAGTGGCTTCTAAAAGCAGGTCCTGAAGGCTGGAAAGTTTCTGCGGAGACAAATGGACTGCTACCCATGGATCCAGCACATCACAAATAAATTGAAAAACGCAAAGTGATTTACCGCTTGCTGTTTCTAGCCCAAAATTAACAAATCCTTCTGATCAGAAGCATTATAAGACACATTGGATGTGAAGCTGCTGTGCCAGTATGAGAACCATGTACCTAATGCAAATTGAAAGCACATTTAATGTGTTTCATTGAGTGAGTGATTGTTGGATGAAAACTAGCTGACCTTTTCTTTGAAAGTTGTAGTTGGTTCTCATTGATGGAAGGGTGAGTAATTCATAGACCTGTCTAGGAAAGATTAGCAAGCGTTGTGTTTGCCCTGTCTGTTTAAAGGCAATGAAGGTTGGTTTCTTGCCCTACCCACGGTAGGGGCAAGGTATTTTAAGTGTGTAAAGTAATTTTTTTGGTTGTTGTTGAAATCAGGTTTTACTGGAATCTTTAATCAAAGTTGCTTAAGGATAAGAAGACGTAAGCAATTGTGAATGGGAAGTTGGCTGGGCTTCTATAAATTTGTTTGTTTAAACATTAATCTGTGAGTGTTTATTCTGCTGCTAAAAGAATGGTTGATTCAAAACTTTTTTTTGACCGTCTCCTGAAGATGCTTTTAGGCCAACAGGGAACAAATTGGTAAGTGAAAAAGTTGCTTTGACTGGGAAGGGAATCTAGGGTAACTGGGCTGACAGAGAACGGTCTGACCATATAGACGAGACCAAACTTACGCAACTTACCATGATACTTGTTGCTTTCTTTATCTACACAGCATGTTTTGGTTATTTATGGGATTAGATTAGTTTATTTATGAAGTCAAATTTAATTACCGGTTTCATTTTCTTTTATAAACATGTGTTTTAAGAGTTGGGCATAATGTTGCAGCTTCATGATTCTATGAAGCACAGTCAAGCTGATTTGTATCTGGAAACTTATCAAGTTCTAGATTTGGAAATGAGTCGTTTGCATGAAATTCAGCGATGGCAAGCATCAGCTGCATCTAAGGTGCGTGCTCTTCTTCTATGTAAAAGCTTTGCAGTTTTTATTTTATATTTTTTTAAATGTGTTACTTTGTAACACAGTTGGCAGCTGACATGCAACGATTTTCTAGGCCTGAGAGACGAATTAATGGTCCCACAATAACTCACCTCTGGTACAACTTTTCATGTCGTTTTGAAGTAATTTTAATTGCAATACCAAATGAAATGGGTTCATTTTCGTTCATCCATTGTTTTTTCTGCGATGATAAAACTTGTTTGAGTTATCAATCTTTCACATGCATGAATAGTACATTTAAGTGTCTGAAGCTTGTACTTTTAGTTTTGTATTTAATGTGCATTGAGCTGTTAATTTTTTTTTTGTTTTTTTTCCTCTTTTCTTTTCACTTAGCTGTGTAAAATTTATTTCCCTCCGTTATGCACTCATTTTCTCATTTAGTTTTTTTTTGCAAAAATAAATAAATTTAATCCAGGGAAGTTTCTTCCATCTGAGTATGGTTGCTCTTGGAGATATAAATTAAATTTGAGGCCGTCAGAGAATGCCATTCAAGCTTATATGTGTGTACCCTAAACAAGAAAGTGATGGTGGGACATCGTGGGGACATTAGTTTTTATAGCGTGCAATGCATATACAAAACATGGGAAGTAAGAGGTCTCCATTGTTCTTCATCATGACTTTCTGTCTCTTCAAGCTCACTTTCTAATTTGCTATCGGTTGAGTATTATGGGCATTCAGTGTTGGTGGTGTTATTGGCTGTTATAGCATGCATGGCATATACAAAACATGTTGAGGGAGGGACCTTCATGGTTCTTCATCATGACTTTCTTGCTCCCCCAGTCCTTTAGTGGTGCCTTACCTGCATGAGGACATTCTGGATGCACATGCATGTCATCATACATAGATAGAGACCTAGGCATAAAGGAACAAAAGGGGTTATTAGTGGGGGAATATTCTAGAAGGGGTAGTTTGGCCACGTGAGGAGGTTATAAAAGGGAGGGGAGGAGTGAGAGGAGGGGGGGGGGGAATAGAATTCTGTTGGTTCGACCTTGGGCTTGGGACGTCGGCCACCGTTGGCTTGGGCAGGAGTGCTTGCATGCCTCTCGATTTCTTTCTTTCTTCACTTCTGCATCCATAGCTCTCTGTCCTGTTCTGGTTTGAAGTTCTGCTTATAATTCTAAGGAGGCTGATTATGTAAGGGCTGGGTTCTATCATACATACATGCGTGTGAGGGGTGTGTTGGAGCCTAATAGAGCAATCTCCATGGTTCTATTTTGCACCTTGGTGTTTGCATGTGTATGCTTGTTGAGAATCAAAATAATCAAATTCCTCGGAACACACATCTTAAATAAGGACATTCTGGATGCACATGCATGTTATCGCACATACATGCGTGTGAGGGGTGTGCTGGAGCCTAATAGAGCAATCTCCATGGTTGTATTTTGCACCTTGGTGTTTGCATGTGTATGTTTGTCGAGAATCAAAATAATCAAATACCTTAGAACACACATCTTAAATAAGCATCATATTTGTAAGTCTTAACTTTATTTGAGCTTGGATTGGATCATTGAGGTTCAATTGTCTCCTGTCTACATTGGATCCTCAGTGGTTGGCAAGATGTGCACCTTTGAGCACCAACACCAACACCGACCTTATGCTTGACTTATCCATTGCCCGACCTAAGTAAGCAAAATGGTAGGCCATGGCCTATGGTTTCACCTAAGCAAACAACCGTTCATATATGCATATGTAGAAGCGAATGGGTACCTTGAATGTATCGAGTGGGCCCTTGCAAGGTAGTAAGGAGATGGAAAATTGATACATTTTTTTAGCCTTAATTCCTAGAAAACCACTAATTAAGCCATTGTGGCTTCAAAGTTGTGTCATAGCTTAATTGTTATGTGTCACACTTGGATTAAGCCCTACGTTTTGTGGTGCTGGTATCGGGGCACGCAACGAAAGTTGGTGGGCCGAAAAGTTAAAATTTTTCATCATCGGAGGGATGATGCTTCGTTGTCTCCGTCGATCTGAGCCTCGATAAGGTTCGAGGATCTCACGTGAATATTTCAAAGTACAAAATTAAACACGAATGATTACCTCGTTCAAATCGACGCGCGTTCGACTGCAGTTTGTCGCCAACGACTGTTGCTCGAAGGATCCGAGACCGAACCCCTCTAGATCGTTCATACACACTTCAAGAATCCGTGGGTACGCCGATTGTTGAATTTCGGGTGCTGGCGCAAAGCTCCGACAATTCCTTCAACGTCGCGATGATCACCTTGATCCCGTCCCTTCGATCTGCGAAGTCTTACTTGGATTAATCGCTCGGATAAAGCCTCTCTCTCTCTGTAGTATGCGGGAGGAGTGAGAAACTCTCAACTCCGAATGATGAATAGTCATTGGAGTGAGAGCACTTCTGTGCTTTTATAGTGGATGTCCAAATACCCGGTATGGGTTCCCCAACCCCGTATATCCAACATCCACTAAATAAGCAATAAATGACACGTTATGCCGAACTAACTGCCTCATAAACGTCATTTATATTTTATCACCTACTTGTAATATATAATAAATATATTACGTGATAAAACCGAGCCATTTATCACCTACTTGTAATATATAATAAATATATTACGTGATACCGAGCCATTAACTCGATTCATAATTCTCGCAATATTAAACGAATCTTGAGTATTAAAATAATATTCGTTCGTATAATATTATTCCATATATTCACTTAATACCTTGTGAATACATTTAATAAATAAATTCAACCCAAGTATTCTATACTCGAATAATAATGAATTTATTTATTCATTGGACCACTCTCATACCCCGTGGTGGGCCCACCATGTCCTATACACCTTTTCACCAGAATAGAGCATACTCTTGAATACGCTATTGTGTGTGACCCTCTAGGTTTTTAGCAGTGAATACTATTCACAGACCTAGAACGGAGTCTAGCAACCCATCAAAACCTCTAATGTGATAAGGAATGATTATTGTAACGACAATCATCCTATGAACACATACTGTATAATATAATCTCTTTGTCTCGCGATATCTCATAAAGCAGGATGCACAACTTGTGTCATCGTTCATTCTTGCTTTATTATTTGTTGATCTAACTGGATGAACTTACTTTCGACTACCATGACCATGGATTTTTGAAAGTACTACCATCGTGATCAACCAGACCTGAGATATCACTTCTTCAACTCAAAAGCTAAATATTCTATTTTGACCATTCAATTAATGCCATACCACTAAAGACGCAGCCAGCACAAGCTACCTCACCACGACTTCAATGTCATGGTTTTTGCTTTGCATCAAAGTAGATACACATTGTCAGGAGACCAATACACATGTTCATAGATAGGAATATCCTATGACATTTGAAACATGTGGTGTTCCTATTAGTGAGTTTGTCCTCATGATCTCACTTATTAGAGATAATCAAACGTAAACATCATGTGAAAAAGTTTCAATGCTTATGAGCTCCCAACACTTGATGGTCGCATATCATGTGTTCTGTCAATATGATATATCTGGACCGTATGATATATCTGTAAGATTATTGTCATGGTATTTCTAGGTTCCCATTATAGCCTGAGAAATGCTATAACCATTTGATACAAACACGTAATCTATGGACATTACCATAAATATAATGGACGCAAAAATATCAAAACTATTCTAGTAAGATAAACACATGTATATATCAAACTGTATGCATGTAATGGTAATCAAAGTTCATACATAAGTTGGGTCTAGGGCACATACTTTTAACACTCCCACTTGCACTAGAGCCAACTGTTAACGTGTCTTAATCCGTTAGCACTCACATTGTTAAAACAATGAGTTCTTCCAGAAAAGAACTACTTGTATATTTCCACAGGTAAGATTTACGTACAAGATTTGCAGAAAACATAATTACACTTGTGAGTTTCAGGGAAAAGATAAACGAGAGAGAGAGAGAGTCCACCTCCTATCACCTAAGATTGCCATTGTCATGAAGTAGAGAAGAGGAGCGAGACCACTACTCCGCTGTGCACCAACTCCCAAGCTGCGCGCCCTGTAGTCTGGTGTATTCCACCTTGCCCCTCGAAGGAACTCCTACCCCAATATATAGACTGGTACAATAGGAGCTGTCCAACTAACTGACAGGCTGGAAAAACTAACTGACATAACCAATATTTCCCCTTTTACCCCTCCTTTGATAAGTATGAATAATTGTGGGAAACCTGAGACTTCCAGAGGGAACAACACTATCACCAAAGGGAACAGCTCCCACACGAGTACTAACATTTCGCCCCTCCTCAAATCTCTCCTTGTCCTCACGGAGGATACCTAGAAACTGTTCAAGAATTTGTGCTGCTTCCTCCCAAGTTGACTCCTCTGCAGGTTTTCCAGACCACCTGATAAGCCACACCCCCTTTGGGTGTCTAGGGGCTTCCTTGGTCGCCAGTACCCCAGCTGGTTTAAACAAAGGACAGGGCTCTACTTCCCATAAGTCAGGAGGCATTGACTGCACAACCACGTGTCCCACAACCTTTTTGAGTCGTGATGCATGAAATACAGGATGACCGATTAGTTTCTGGCAGAAGTAACTTGTAAGCTGTGTTGCCAATTCTAGACAACACTTTGTAAGAGCCATAGTACAGAGCAACTAGTTTAGGATAAACTCTTTTAGACTTAGAAGTCTAGATACTGGGCCTCAACTTCACAAAAACAGAATCCCCAACCACAAATCCCACCTCTCTCCTATGCTTATCTGAAAATTTGGACATCAACTGCCGTGCCCGGCGGAGGTTTTGGTGGAGGTGACTTAAAATTGTGTCGCGCTCCACTAGGGTTCTAGCCACTGAATCTACAGGTGAATCTCCTGCAAATCATGTTATGGTGGGTGGCTTCTGACCATAAACCACTTCAAACGCAGAGAGCTGAGTTGACGAATGAGTGGAAGTGTTATAACTATATTTTGCCCAAGGAACCTAGCTTGCCCATGTTGTAGGCCTATCAAAAGCAAAGTATATCAGATATGCGCCAATACAACGGTTGACAACCTCAGTTTGCCCATCCGTTTGTGAATGATAAGAGGAACTCATTTTTAATGTTGTGCCTTCCAAAAGGAATAGTTCCTTAAAAAAATTGCTAATGAATATGGGGTCCCTGTCGTTGAGAATCGAGCTAGGAATCCCGTGTAAACGGACTACTTCTCAGATAAAAACCTCAGCTACTGACTTAGCTGTATAAGGATGCCTCATTAAAATAAAATGAGCATATTTGGACACCCGATCCACCACAACCAAAAGAACATCATACCCTTGCGATTTAGGCAACCCATAAACAAAATTCATGGAAATTTGGTCCCAAACCAATTCTGGAATTGGCAAAGGGTGAAGCAAACTTGCTGGAGACATAGCTAAATATTTATGCCGTTGACAAACTTCACATTCACGGACAAACCGGAGGATTCGCTGCGTCATTCCTTTCCAATATAATCCGGCCGCCAGTCTTTTGTAGGTTTTAAGAAATCCAGTCTGTCCCCCAACAGGGGAAGAATGATAATAGTGTAAGAACTTGGGGACGAGACTTGATTGTTTGGATAACACCATTTTTCCGTGAAAATACAGCAATCCATTCTTGAAATTATATCCTGGTTTAAAACCATGCTGATGCTCAAGAACTGCTATTAGTTTAGAAAGTTCAGGGTCCTGCAAAAGCTCCCTCTTAAGGGTTTCAACCTCCATCCAGAAAGGTTCTTATACAGACTCTCCCGACTTAAGGTCTTCTAAATTCGTTCCCTGGCCTTCTTTGGTCATTCTGGACAAGGAATCTGCTGCCCGATTTTGCCGGTCAGGTTTATAAACCACCTAAATATCCAACCCCAACAACTTGGCTTGCCAACCTTGTTGGTCAGCTGTATGGTAACGTTGGGTAAGCATGTGTTTAAGGGCTTTATGATCCATATAGACTACGAAATGCTTTCCCAACAAGTATTGTCTCTAATGATTTACAGCCAAAACAAGTGCCATTATTTCCTTTTCATACTCGGATTTTGTCAAATTGGTGTCTGCTAATGCCTTGCTGTAGTAGGCAACTGGGCGTCCAGATTGCATGAGTATAGCTCCAATCCCCCTTCCAGAAGCATCTCAATCAATAGTAAAGGTTTTATGGAAATCTGGCAGTGCTAACATGGGAGCAGTTGTCATTTTCTTTAATTCTTTGAAGGCAGTCTCGGCTGCAGAATCCCACTGGAATCCATTTTTTTTTTCAATTTAGTCAGGGGCTTTGCAATCATTCCATATTCCTGGATAAATTTCCTGTAGTAACCAATAAGTCCCCCAAATCCCCTAACTCCCTTCACATTCTGCAGTCAAGGCCATTTTACAGCACTATTTTTTTGGGATCCATAGACACTCCATCAGATGAAATAATGCGGCAAAGGTATTCCATTGATTGCTGACCAAAGAAACATTTTTCCCCATTGATTTTGAGTTGGTTGTCTAGCAACAACTGAAAAACAGCCTTTAAATGCCCCAAATGTGCTGTCCAAGTACTGCGGTAAACTAAAATATCATCAAAGAAAACAACACAAACCGTCTCGACACCGCCTTAAACAAGCGGTTCATGGTTGATTGGAAGGTAGCTAGAGCATTCATTAGCTCAAAAGGCAGGCATTACAAGAAACTTATAATGCCCTTCATGAGTACGAAAGACTGTTTTGCTGACATCTTCGGCCTTCACCCGAACTTGATGAAATCCGGACCTTAAACCAAGTTTAGAAAAGTAACAAGCCCCACTAAGCTCATCCAACAATTCATCGATTTTCGGAATTGGAAACCCGTCCGGCATAGTAAGCTTATTTAATGCTCTATAGTCCACGCACATTCGCCAACTCCCATTTTTTTCTGAACCAAAATAATAGTACTGACATAAGGGCTATTACTATGTGTGATGACTCCATTTGCCAACATTTCTCGAATCTGCGTTTCTACTTCATCCTTCAAATAATGTGCTAATTTATATGGCCGAATATTCATTGGTTCTGTCCCCTCTATTAATGTTATAGAATGATCTGTTAACCCGTTGGGAGGTTTCCCTCTTGGTTCTTCAAAGAGTTCATGGTATTCCTGCATAATTTTTCCAAGTTGCCTCTGATTTTCATTTTTCTCCAACTCCATCTGTGCTGCCGGTAGCTTCAGTTGCATTTTCCATGGGTAATGTTTTCAACAAAATACATTGCCCCAGTTTCGTAATGGTCTGCCGGTCTTCGGTCACTCCCTATAATTTAATCTCCTTGCCCTTCAATACAAATTCCATAGTCTTATGATTCCAATTTGTCATTACAAATCCCAAGCTCTTTAACCATTCCATGCCTAAGATCAAATCTGGACCAACAATCTCAAACACATAAGCTTTCACAGATAATGCGATATTCTCAAACTGATCTTTAATTCTTCTACAACCCCCCTGTGAAATTAGTCGATTTCCATCTCCCAACCAAACACCAAACAGTCTGGTAGGACTAATCACAACATTTGCCATTTTGGTAAGGTTTTTAGAAATAAAATTGTGATTCGCTCCGCTATTCACAAGAACTTCCACTGGCACCCCGAAACACTTCCCACAAGCATGAGTGAACCCGCCCTTGCTTCGCCTAAGCTCCTGAGCTCCAACATCTCCCCCGTTTGTTCCTCTGTTTTTTCTTGTAATTCGGCCCTTGCTGTTTTACGTCCCAAACACTGCTGGGAATCATTCACTGCCTCATACTCTTCTACAATTGGCTCTTCTATTTCCCAAACCAGAAACTTCAGGTGCTTGTCTGGGCAGCGATGCATGGGAGAAAAAGGCTGTCCACAACGAAAACAAAGGCCTTCAACTTCCGATCTTCTCTCTCCTGTCGGGTAATAGTTTTCATTCCATTCCATCGATCCTCAACCACAATTTTTCTAACTTCCTCTACTTTTCCCCCCCTGTCCACCATGAATCTGCCTGGAGGTTGCTAAGATCCCATCGTTCCATATGGACGATATACCGGTCTTTTGTGCAAGTTTTTAAGTACTCATCCGATAAGCTCATGTTCTACCTTCCTGGCGAGTGTCTGCATTTTATATTTGTTAGCAGGTTCGTGACACACGGTTTTCAATTTCCGGACGTAGCCCGCCCATAAACAAGCTCATATACCACGGTTGTGGAAATTCTGCAACCTGTATAGCTACCTGCTCAAACTCTTCAATATATTCCTCCACTGTCCCTGTTTGTCGAAGCGTCTTCAAGTGCCTCAAAGGATTTCCCTCAGTTGACTTCGCAAATCGTTCCATAAGAGCTGGTTTGAACTGCTCCCAAGCTGCTCCAGGATTTGCGCTACGCTAAGAAACCTATATAATGTTGAACTCTCTAACCTGATCTTCCACATTCGAAATCTGTTTTCCTCCTTCCGTTTCCTACAGAACTCTCTGGTGTGGACACTCCTTGTTTTTTGCTCCTTGGAATTTGTTCTGTTCGCATTTCAATTTCCTTAAAATTTTCCATGGTTTGCTCCTCCAAGTTCCGCACTCATTGTGCCACTCGCTCCTCAGTTAGTTGCAGTCTGCTGTCCTTCATTCTGTCTGCGCAACAATTTAGCTAAATTCTCTTGTATTGAAGATAAGGTTTGGCCATGATCGCGCTCCTTTCCTCCATACATTCGTCTGGAACTATCAAACGTAGACTCGACCGCGGCGATTCTCGACTCCATTCCTGTCTGCATCCATTCTTTAGAAATCGACTGTATTATTCTCTTCCGAATCTTAAACTGAAATCGTGCGACAACTCGTTTCTTCCAGTTTGCTTTTCTGCACTTGTGTCGGACATACACTTCTGAGAAGTCAGACTCTCTGTCACGATCGTCCTCCCCTGTCTGCTCAAACAAACTCTTCAAAAAATGTTTACTCTCGACACGCGCGTGTCTCCAGCAGCAAACGAGGTTCTCCAGCGGAGTCGCCAAAGATGTTAGAACAATGAGTTCTTCTGGAAAAGAACTAGTATATTTCCACAGGTAAGATTTACGTACAAGATTTGTAGAAAATAGAATTACACTTGTGAGTCTCAGGGAAAAGATAGACGAGAGAGAGTCCACCTCCTATCGCCTAAGATTGCCACTGTCGTGAAGTAGAGAAGAGGAGCGAGACCACCACTCCGCTGTGCGCCAACTCCCAAGCCGTGCACCCTGTAGTCTGGTGTATTCCACCTTGCCCCTCGAAGGAACTCCTACCCCAATATATAGACCAGAATGGTAGGAACTGTCCAACTAACTGACAGGCTGGAAAACTAACTGTCATAACCAATATTTCTCTTTTTACCCCCCTGATAAGTATGATAATTGGGGGAAACATGGGACTTTTAGAGGGAACAACACCATCACCAAAGGGAACAACTCCCACACGAGTTCTAACACACATGAGAATCATGCTTCTGCTGAAATATAACTTTAATTAGGGGTCTGCCATGTTATCCTCTGTTACTACTCTACTAGCCGCGACTTCACCCCTCTGAGTAAAATCCCTCAAGAGATTAAACTTCCGAAGTATATGCTTTGTCCTCTAGTGTGACCTGAGCTCCTTGGCAAGCACTGCTACCGCAGTATTATCACAATAAATTGGAACAGGGTCTGCTCTGTGAAACACAACACCGATGTCTGAGACAAAGCTGCATATCCAAACTGCTTCCTCAGCTGCATCGAAAGCTGTGATATACTCAGATTTTGCTATAAAATCGGTGATCACAAGTTGCTTTGTGCTTCTCCAGCTCACTGCACCACCATTCAAACAAAAGACAACCTGACTGCGATTTCAGTTCATCATGATTTGTCTGGAAACTAACATCAGTGTATCCTCTCACTACTGTTTCTCATCTCCTTCATACATCAGGAACATATCCTTTGAATGTCTCAAGTACTTGAGGATAGTTTTGACGGGTGCTTAATGCAACTCTCTTGGATTAGCTTGATATATGCCCACCATGCTTAATGCAAAGACAACATCAAACCTAGTACATAGCATGACATACGTGATAGATCCCACTGACGAGACATAAGAGATTCTAGTGATTCTTTCAATCTCCTCCTGTGTTGTGGATTTATTTTCTTAGAGAGATTGATATCATGTGACATTGACAACAACCCTCACTTGGATAGTCCAATATTTTACCTTTTAAAGTACCTTGTTAATATATGTACTTTGACTTAGCTCAAACAATCTCTGAGATCTATCTTAATAGATCTTGATCCCTAGAATGTAAGCTGCTTCACTTAAGTCTATCATGGAGAAACATTCATTTAACCAAGTCTTAACCGACTGTAAGACTTGTTCTTCGTTTCGCATAATTAATATGTCATCAACATATAATACTAGGAAAACGATGACATTCCCATTAGACTTCTTATATACACATGGTCCGCTTTCGTTCTTGATGAAACCAAATTCTCTTATGACCTCATCAAAACGAACATTTTATGATCATGATGTCTGCTTCAACCCCTAAATGGATCTCTGCAGTTTGCACACTTTGTCTGCATTCTTTGACTTTATAAACCCTTCGGGTTGAGTCATATAGACACGTCTTCAACCAACGACCCATTTAGAAAAGCAGCTTTGACATCCATTTGCCAAACCTCATAATCATGGAAGGCTGCTATTACAAGTAATATTCTGATAGACTTTTGTATTGCTACTGGTGAGGTTTCACCGTAGTCTATGCCTTGACGTTGCTTGAAACCCTTCGCTACCGGTCATGCCTTAGAGGTATTTACCTTACCATCAATGTGAAGCTTTTTATTGAATACCCATTTGCACCCGATGAGTTTTACATTAGCTGGAGGGTCTACCAAAATTCAAACTTGATTTTGGTACATGGATTCCATCTCGGAATGCATAGATTCCTACCATTTGGCAGCGTCCTTCCATCTATTGCTTGTTGGTTATAGGTTTATCATTCTCTAGGAATAATGTGTCACATGACTCGGTGACAAGAAAACCATAACGCTCTGGTTCTCTAACCTCTCGAGTAGACCTACGCAGTACTTGTTTCTCGGGAACATTTTCATCTCCTACCGTCTCTTGTGGAGATTGTTCACCATAAGGACCGAAGAATTGATATTCTTCATATCCTTATCAGCATGGCGAACTAAAGCCAAAAGATCTGGGCGTGACTTTGTCATGTTATTCATATTGCAATTAACTATATAAGTCGAGAAGTTTGACGGTAAAGAGGCAAGAATGAGATCAGTCGTTAGTTCTTGGTTCAGTTTGAACTTGAGGGCTTCAAGTCTCTCAATGTACTTGATCATCTTGAGTACATGAGGTCTTGCTTGATTTCCTTCTGCTGGCCTGCACCTATACACTACACTGGATATCTCATACCTTGTCTAGCTCTCTCTTAATATGACTGTTGAAGATGTGTTAGCATCTTGTAGGCATCTTCGTCCTCATGCATTTTATGCAATTGACTGGAGATAGATGACAACATGATACACAATACATCTAGCGTATCATCTACATGTTTTTTTTTTCATATGGCTTTATCCGCCTTGCTTGCTCCTTGAGGAGGCTTAGCAAGAAGTGAGGACTTTAAACACAAAGTTTCCTCTCTTGGTGTAGTACTATGCGCAGGCGTCTGTACCACTCCTGAAAGTTATGGCCGGTCAGAATATTTTCTTTATTCAGTATCGATCGCAGTGATAATGTTCTGATGGTGTTTTTGATTGCCATTTTTATCTACAACAAATAAACTTTAGCACTTACTACTTTATCTTGATTACCGATTTAGACATTATTGATTAATTAATTAAATCTTTAAATGTCTTCCACTATTTTATCGAACTCTTGTAGCCTTCACTACTAGATTTGGGATGCTTTGTCGCTTAAGTATCCTAGTGGCAAGGATCCTTGAAACATCTACTCATAGTCTACAAGCTATGACCACGCCACTACTCGGAGAGTTCCAAAGTAGGCACTAGGCTGACCAATCGTATTAAATCGCGGTTCCTTGATCTGGTGAGTGAAGTCTCAGCTTATTGAAATTATAACTTTGATTTCCCCAACGCTTTGCCTTTAAAGTGATAACAAACTAGCTACGACTACTTCTTCACTACCAACTTTAGTTAAGTCAACCCATCGCGTCTTTATGCATTTTTTTGTTTATTATTTAATGTGTTTCCCGCAAACACGCAAATGTTTAAAATAATAACGCATAAAAGAAATAAATTACTCAACTGGTCTTGAACATCTAATATTTGATTGATCCATTTAAACTTAATGAATCTACCGTGACCTAGGAGTATCATACCTGAGTCGAATCTTGACTCGTATCGTAGCTCGTCCCCGGTCCAGTATTGTCAAATCTCATACGGGTTACCACTTTTTCTTGGCGCGATCTACGTCTTACATCGTCATCGTTAATAGTACAAATGTACTCGCATGTAAGCGAGGGGGTCTTGGGAAGCGCAATATACATACATAATAAAATTGATGGACATGCAGACCCTTATACATATTAAACGCAAAAGGGATGATGCGTAGACCGTTATAAAACTAATTAAATATTCCAAGTATCGCACGCAGATAATAAATAATTAAATAAAATTAACCTAGAGTAACTAAGGTTGGTCACTGATCAAGACCAGTCAGCGGGTAAACTAAAAGCGCGATAAAATTAAATTGCAATAAATTTATGTTCGAGGTCATTTAAATTAATTAAATGAATTATTTTAAATTCAAATAATTTAATTACGTTTGGTCCCTAAATTAATTTAATTTCATTCCAAAAATTAAATTAACTTTTTGGAATATTAAAATTATTATTTTTAAATTCCAAATATTAATAAATTAATATCAGATATTGAAAATTTTTCATCGGGCCCTAAAACCTACCTAGGCCCGTTGCGGGTTGGCCGAACCCATGCAGAGCTGTTCTGGGGTGGCAGACCCACTGCAGGGCGTCTCGGGTCTGGCAGACTCGCCCTGACCAGTTTCGGGTCGGTCAGACTCGCCCTGACCAGTTTTGGGTCGGACATACCATGTGTAGTGAGAAATCGGGTTGGGCAGACCCTTGTAGACCTGTGGCGGGTCGGGTCAGACCCGCCTTAGCCGCGGGTCACCCGATCTGGACAGGAAACTGTGGCAGGGGGCCGTGGTTGCAGTTGGGCGGTGGGACATCGTCCAAGGGAAGTGCTGACGACAACAACAATCACCGAAGGCGGCGACTGTGGGGGGTTAGCCCGCGACGGCGGCGACGTCTGTGGGGTCGGCTGTAATGGACGGTGGCGTGCTGGTGCGACCAAGCGACGACGGGGTCGATCATGCTATGTGATCGGGAGCGTTGAGGCGTGGCGGCTTCCAGGCAACCGACAGGTGTAGACAGCAGCTGTACGGTGCTTCGGTGGTGAAACTGGGAGGCGGCATGGGGTTGTCTTCCGATGGAAGCTGACCCTCCTTTCAAAAAATGTTTTTTTTTGAAAAGTGGGATGCTGACATTGAGCCCCACTTTTTTTTTCCTTTCTCGGTTTGTTGGAATCACTGGGTCAGCGCTGCCTCCCACCCAAAGTCATTCTTTTAATTTTTTAATCAAAGTCTTACAATAGGCTTTTGACGGATTAAAAGTTTTTTTTTATTGTTTTTAAAAATAAATAATTCCAGAAATGATGTGGAATTGCTGGCCACTGATCGGGGAGGTTCCGGCCATCGGATTCCACCGGTACCTGACCGGTAAACTTGGGGTTGTTGGAATTCGCCAAAAATGAAGAACACAAACTTACATATATATATATTGTTCTTTATTTTTTTTAATACCTGAAAACCGCAATTGATCCGTATAAAAAAATTTGGACTTGGCCATCCGATATCGGATTGACGCACAATTTTTTTGTTGGGACCGAATTAAGGCCTTTATTTAATTTAATGCAAATTAATTTTTTCTTGGTTCAGAAATTTTACACGATCGTTCTGATACCAATTGCTGGCACCGATACACACAACAGAACCCGGTGGGCCGAGATTTAAAGTTTTTTCATCACCGGAGCGATGAAACTTCGTCGTCTTCGGCGATTCAAGCCGTGATAAGGTTTGAGGATCTCACGTGAATATTTCAAGGTGTAAAATTAAGCACGATCGATTACCTCGTTAGAATCAACGGACGTTTGAGTGCAGCTCGTCGCCGACAACTGTTGCTTGAAAGATTTGAGGCCGAACCCCTCTAGATCGTCCACACACGCTTCAAGAATCCATGCATATGCTGATAATTGAATTCCGGGTGCTAGTGCGGTGCTCTGACGATTCTTTTGACGTTGTGACGATCACCTCGATTCCGTCCCTTCAATTTGCGAAGAAGACGTTCTTAGATCGATTGCTCGGACAAAACCTTTCTCTCTCTAGGATGCAGGAGGAGAGAGAAACTCTAAATTCCGAATGATGAATAGTCATTGGAATGAGAGCACTTCTCTTCTTATATAGTGGATGTTCAAGTACCCGTTAAGGATTCCCCGACCCCTGTATATCCAACGTCCACTAAATAAAAAATAAATGACACGTGTGTAACGACTCAAACTTTTATAAATAAAATTCCCTTTGTGGTTGATTTAAATTTTCCATTATGTATTATGGTTATAGAAAACACATGCACTTATTTGGTTTTATTATATCCTATCAGATTTAAAAGATCGTTAAGCATCATAATCGTTGATAATATAGCTGTTGAATAGTGATCATATGATTAGTATAAATATAGGTTTTTGATAAATCCAATTGACACGGAAAGTGATGACTTCAACCAGTAGGATCGTACTCTATAAGACCCATTTATCGAAGCTTCCAAGGGGGATAGCATCACTGGACTTTGCCCTTGACCAAGCCCAAGCCGAGATCCAACAACTTAAGCACGAGTGAAACCGTTTACGGGAGAAGTTTAAGCTCATCGAGATCACGACCCAAACCATGTACGCCGAACCATCTCATGAAAGGCTCATCGAGATCATGACCCAAACCATGTACGTCAAACCATCTCATGAAAGGCTCATCGAGATCATGACCCAAACCATGTACGTCAAACCATCTCATGAAAGGCTCATCGAGATCATGACCCAAACCATGTACGTCAAACCATCTCATGAAAGGCTCATCGTCGCACACCTTACCCTTAGGGCGTTTGCCAGTGTAATAAAGGGATATGTATCAAGATCATAATAATATGAATATGTATATTATATTTTCAATAGAATAATGGTTATATTTACTTCTTATTGTTGTTACTTTATAAATGATTTTAATTTTGATATGTTTAAACACAAATTGTATTTTTGGATAATATGTAATTTCAGTTAAGACTTTCATTTTTATGAATTAATGGATTTTTGAAATAAATGATATTTTAATAAAATATTATTATTTAATAATGTTTATTAAATATAAATGATAATATAATTTTTATAAAGTCGAATGTAATTTGTATAAAGTGCTCGAAAATTGTTATTTTCAGAAAACCAACATTTCTCAATAAATGTCAATTATTTTTCTAAAAGCAAAGATTCACATATTTAGAAAATTATTTAGATAAAAAACATTATTTTTGGAATCAGAACGACGAAATTATCCAACAGTGAATTTTTCATAATTTTCCGAGATAGTCAAATTTTCGGGTAAAAATTAAATCCAATATAAATATACGGTGTGTATTATGACATCATAATATCCCAAAAGTGATGTAATAAATGTTATAATGGGTATTCATGACCAAATCTATGTTTCCCCTTTAAAATAATGTGATTTTAAGTTTATTTGATTAATTTTATAAAGCCTTTATGAATGCTCCAAAACCTATAATATATTTTAATGTTTCAAAATCATTTCTTTATGAACATAACTCAATTCCACATCACCAAGGGTAATATTTTAAAGAGTTCGGCCCTTGACCTTATAAAATATGAAAATCACCCATCTTTTGCAGAAATCATGAGCAAAAACCATGAGAATGTTTGTGATTTTGGTTATTTTATTGTATAAAGTTCAAAACCTAAGTTTGAGAAATAATAAAGAACTCCATCTCTTTTCCTATATAAACTCACTCAAGCTCCCATTTCTCTTCACTCAAAAACCTTGGAGCACATCCTTACTCTGCGCTCCCATTTCTAAAGTCCTTCAAGGTGCCTCCAAGCTCTTAAGAAGCTCCTCCAAAGCTTTTTGAGAATCACTCTCTCAAGGTAAGAGATCTCCCACTCTACTTTTTATTCAAGAATCTCTTTTATTTTGGGTATGTTTTTTTACATCCCTCTTACTGCTCTTTTTATGTCAATGTGATGAGACCCCTTTCACTCTCATTAAACTCTCTCATGAACATTTATGTTTCTCTATTATGCTGCTGAAATTTCACCGCGATTTGCCATGCCAAACAAATATGTAGTGGATACCCATACTCATTTCCTACCAAGGGCATTCACCTTTATGCACTGATACTTCTTTGATTGGAGACTTACATGTATGTATTCCACACTCTTTGATCGTGGAATAAAATGTGATGATAAATGATTCCATGTTGTTTGATCTATGTGGCACATATATGCATGTGAATGAAATGAAAGTGATGGGTGCGCCCAGAATTATATAACGTTTCAATGCATTGGGTAATGTTTTAGTCTCATGAGACGTCATGCAAGGGATTAGAGAGTGAATCCAATCATCCATTATGGGACTTTGTCCATCATGATGTCTTGGCGGTTAGCCTTGACCTATGTTTATGATGCCATGTTTAAAGTTGCCACATTTCCATGCCGCCTTTATGTTATCATACTTTATCATGCCTTATTGTTCATGTTCATGTTTCTCACCCATTTTATGTTTAACTGAAATGCCTATTCTCTAACATGCGGTACTTTCTTCATGGCATGCTATGTTTATTCCTTTACTGAGTTTTATAACTCAGCCTTTTCTTATGTATGTTCCCAGGTTGCCCTATGCAGTTTTAAGTACAATGAAATATTATGAGCATGTTAAAGAAGTTTTCAATAATGGCGACATGCCCCCTGTTTTAAGTTATGCAATATACCTAATTCCTAAATACAGTAGACTTCTCGATCTTCCGGGTTGTATTATGTGTAACCTTATGTAATAAATCATTAAATAAAATGTAATAAAGACACGAGTTGTCATAGTTGGCAAAAGTTTAGTTATTTTTGAGATTAAGATTAGAAAACTCTAGCGAAAGCCTTAGGGATAAGACTAAATATAAGAAGACATCTCTAAATTTTGATAAGTATAGAGTGAGTGATTTTCACGCAAATACATCTCTGTCTGGATACTATAAGTGAATGTGACTCTGACATAGATGTACCTAGGGGTAAAACTCGAAAACATCGCATTGGGCTAGACTTGATCGGGAACTGGTGCACGATAATGAGCCTTGCTGCACACCTGATTTGACACTCCCGGGGGATATGCATTGATAAATTCACAAGCTCATCACGAACCATTATCAAGGGAACAAAAATGTCCACAAGTGTCTACAAGTGTCTATGTTACTAAATAGATCATAAATAACATAGATTGAAGCTTAGAAACTCATAAGTTAAGGAATAAATGCCATTTATAAGTTATCCCTTTAATGTCATTGGATTCCGGTTTATGCGTTTAATTGTTTAAAAATACGCATCCCTAATTTTTTCCTTTATTTTAGCCAATGACCGGAAATAGGAGGAACATAGTAAATAACCAATGTAAAGGGCAATGTGATGATTGCCCAAACGAGATGCCCAACCTAATGAGAGCAGGAATCGTGAACTTTGTGACGGTACTCTCTCAGTTGACTTAAGTTTTGAATAGAATCCTGAATCAGCAGGAATGCCCAAACCCCCCTAAAGAGTGAACAAGCTGCTATTGAGACCTTTATGCGACAAACACCTCCGACTTTCAATGGACCATCCGATCCCTTAATCGCGAAACAATGGATTAACTCCATTGAGAAGATCTTCTTCATCCTTCAATGTTCCGAGCAAGAGAAGGTTATATTGGCTGTTTATCGTATCAAGGGAGAAACTGATCGGTGATGGATATTGATCAAGAATACAAAGCCTGAGGAAGAGATTGATACTATGAGGTGGAAGGAGTTTCAAAAAATGTTTTTCGACAAATATTTTCATTGCACTCTTCGACTTAAAATGGAAAGAGATTTCCTTTCCCTCAAGCAAAAAAACGATGGGGCGCACGAGACAAACTTCACAAGACTTGCACAATACACCTCCGGCTTTGTCGTTTCCCTCAAATGCAATGTTGACCGTTTCTTTGGTGGGTTAAAACCTAGTCTATTTAAAGCCCTAGCGATCCGAGACTTTGATAGCTATGATGAAATTGTCCGGTGTTCCCTCAAATTTGAAATGGAAATCGGCGAATCTCAAGGATCTCACGGGGATAAAACCACCAATGTAATGGAAGAGGAATGCTGTGCATATCATTCATTGTTTCAACTGCAAGGAACAAGAGCACTTTGCAAACCAATGCACTATGCCAAGGGTGGTCAGAGACAATCCGCGCCAACAACCACCAAGGCAGCAAGAGCGAGCTTATGCCATTACAATCGCCGTGGTGGATCTGGACAATGAAGTGATGACAGGTAAGTTAGTTATTCATTCAAGAATAACAAACGTACTTTTAATTATAGTTTTACGCATTCCTTCGTATCATGTAAGTTTAGTAGAATTATTCAAACTTCACCACAAAGCATGAAAGTAGAGTTGTCGGTGAAAACGAAAAACGAGGCAATTATTGCATCCCAAATATATAACTCCTCTCCTGTCAAAATTTATGGGATGGACTTCCCAACGAACCTTGTGATACTCCATTTAGTGGAATTTGAAGCAATTCTGGGATTGGATTGACTTTCTTTGCATAAAGCAAACATAAAATGCCGCGAGAATGAAATCATTCACCGTATTGCGAATCGCCCTCTGATGCTGTACAAGTGCAAAGAGGATGATGAATCTTCTTTAGCACCAAAATCTCAAGCATGAATATTATTGCCTTACAAGCAAGCGTATCTAGCTCAAATGATAGAGTCTAAGGAAAAGATCATCCTCAAAGACATGCCCATTGTGAGAGAATACGTTGACGTGTTTCCCGATGAATTGTTTGGCCTTCCTCCTAGTCGAGAGGTAGAATTTTCAATCGAGCTTATTCCTGGGGCGTTGCCATTATCCAAGACTCTATATAGAATGATAGTTGTGGAACTTGAGGAGCTGGATAAACAATTATAGGGGAATCTGGATAAAGGGTTCATTCACCCAAGTGTTTCACCGTGGGGTGCACTAGTCCTTTTTGTTAAGAAGAAGGATGAGACAATGCGTCTTTGCATTGATTATCGTGAACTCAACAAGATCACGATAAAGAACAAGTATCCTCTACCACAGATTGATGGCCTGTTTGATCAGTTACGTGAAGCCCAATGATTCTCCAAGATGGATCTTCGGTTGGGGTATTATCAAAGAAAGGTGAAGGAGGATATCCCCAAGATTGCTTTTCGTACAAGGTACGAGCAGTATGAGTTCATATTAATGCCATTCAGACTCTGTAATGCTCCAACAATTTTCATGGACTTGATGAATAGTCTTTAGAGATTAGCTCGACAAATTTTTGGTAGTCTTTATAGATGATATTCTAATATACTCCAAAAGCAAAGAGGAGTATTAGGAGCATCTGAGCACTGTGCTAAAAACCTTACAAATGGAGAAGTTTTATGTAAAGTATAACAAATGTGAGTTTTGGTTGAAGGAAGCCTTATTCTTGTGGCATATTATCACAAGCAACGAGATATCTGTGGACCCTTTAAAGACAGAAGCAATTGAAGGATAGCTGAGACCAACATCCGTGATAGAAATTCGTAATTTCCTTGGGTTCGTTAGGTATTATCGTCGATTTGTGAGAAATTTCTCACGATTGTCAAACCCTTTAACCAAACTAACTCGGAAGAGAGTCAAGTTTGTTTGGAATGATGAATGTAAAGAATACTTCAAGAAGTTGAAAAAGAGGCTTATCATTGCACCTATAATTACGCTACCAAAAAATGGGTAAGTGTACAACGATGATTCGAAGAAGGCTTAAGCTGTGTGTTAATGCATAATGATAAAGTGATAGCTTATGCTTAAGGCAATTGAAAGTTCACGAACAGAACTACCCAACGCATGATCTGGAGGGCTGCAGTGATCTTTGAAAGGCGCCGTTGTGGGCGCCCTCAAATGATTAGTGGTTTTTGGGTACTTAGGTGCAGCAGAGTGGCTGACCAAAGTCGTCTCTCAAAGGAGGAAGTAAATTAAAACAACTTCTTAAAGGTATTCTAAAAATAAAATAGAAAAGAATTAAAACACTATTTGAAAGGATGAAGGGTTGTTTATTGTTTATAAATTTGAAGAAGTTTGCTGGAAGAAGATTACATTTTTTTTTGTTTTTAATTTTGAAATGAAGTTTGATTAAAAAGACGCAACAAGAAGATGTTTTTTTTAGAAAATATTTTAAAAGGTGTAATCGATCTAACTCTACCTCTTCATTTACTTATTAATCATTATCATTTAAATCGATATCCACTTAATTATGATCCTCTAATTTGTTAACCATCGAACCCTACGAGAGTTAACTTAACCACAAAGATGATTTATTTAAACCCTAAGCTAGCTTCGGAACACGCAATCGCAGCGCCCTGCTTTGATTGTTATTCTTAGGTTAGCTTATGGTCAGTGGTTAATTAGAGCACATATCCATTCTGGAAATGAGGATGAATTGTGTTTAGGGATTATATTTGAACTCTACAAACTTATCCCGTGTGGTCTTGTATTACCGATTAAGTTTGCGCTCTCACAATTTACACAAAATCTCGACCTCGCGTGTTTTTGTGTCAATTGTTCAATTGTTTTCTTAGTTTCTTCAAATTTAAAAACTCAATTCATGAATCATATTAACTGAATTACAGTAGCTCAATGATTCAAAACAATTAAATGAAGAGGGTAGAAGATAGATCGATCACTAAAAAACTATTCTTCCATGGGCGGTGTGGTTATCGTGGAGACGTTTTGCATGAGCAAAGGATTGAAAGGGTAGAACCCAATCTCGTCTCCACTCTTGATTCCAACCCAATTAGGAAGATTAAGAGAAGAAGAAAAGGGAAGAACACAAAAGATTAATTGAAGAAAAATTCAAGATACAAACATGAAAGAAAAGAATTACAAAGAGGAGGTGGGAGAGGAAAGCCTTTTTGAAAGAGATGTTTGCACAACGACTTACTTCTTCCAAGTGTTTTGAGGGGCTCCCAAGAGACACCCTTTCGGCCACACCTTCCCAAAGCCTCGACCAGCCATCCAAAGAATGAAAACATCCTTTAAATAGAGTTGTGGAGGGCTAGGGTTACAAAACTTTATTAAATGTGAAAGGGAAATTCGGCCAAATATTTTAATCCCACTTGCACTGCATAGTTGACCTCCAAAACGGGTGAATTGGCCGGGCTTCCAGAAGGATGATTTGTGCATAATCATGTCCCCGAGCTTCTCTTGAAATTTGGGTCCAATGAAGAAGATACAGCTCAAATGGTGAAGTGATGTCCAATTTGGAGAGTTCAGTCCATTTTTGTCTTCATGGCCCGTTTACTCCACTCAAATGCACGATTCAGCTCACATGTCCTAAATATAATTTGTAGCCCATTAAGTCAGGAACACAGTTACAAAATTTTAAGTCAAAAATAATTTACAGGAAAATATTTATGCCCGAAATACTACAGTGAATTTTAAAAGGGTTAAACTTGAATTTTTATCAAATTTGCAAATGAATGATCTAATCCCAAATATTTCATAATTGAACATATTTAGCATAATGTGAGGAAATTATATCATCTATTATAAATAAAATATTCAATAAAATTGTGTTTTATCAACTCCCCCACACTTACCCCTTTGCACTCCTGGGCAAAACCTCATATTAAGTAAACATCAATATCAAATCAAAACGAATTTTAAAACACATATCTTTGAGATCCAACAATTACACACCAAGAAACAAAAGATATCATGCCTCATAAAAAACCATTATTTCAAATTCTTCGTTTATATCATTCAATATATTTCCACTTCATTTATCCTCCCATGTACAAAACACTCACCTCACTTGAATTTTCTCTTATCACACAAATGTCAATTTTTAGCAATGTCTTTCTCATCCAAACTCATACAAGGGTCACCATAAAGTTGATAAATTCCTACATCGCCACCCGATGTGAGTCAAGGACATATGTTTATCATGAGGACTTCTCAGGGTTGTTCTGTGCCTTTCGGTTGGTAGGATTTAGATGTGAAAAACTCTGAGGCTGAATGAGGAGGGCTTGACTCTTTTTGAAGCAAAATTGCATTAATCTAATTTTTACTTAAATATGGTCTCCTCATTAATACCCTTATCATCAATTCAGCTCCATCATCATGAAAAGTCATGGAAAGTTTACACAATTCATCATTTCAGCAACAAAAAATGTCAATCTTCTCCAAAATAGTTTTTCGTGAAAGCTCCAGATAGGTATAACTTTCTTTTTAGAAGCTCCAGAAAGGCACAACTTCACTTGTCATGAAAGTTTCAGAAAAGACACAACTTTCAATAGAATGATTTTTTCAGCAACAAACACATCTTTTCAGAATTTAAATTTCCACCCAAAGTATCACAGAATGTCCTAGCGCAACACAAGATAGCTTCCTCCATACTTAAGTTCAACTAGATAATGCAATTTCACTTCAAGAGTTGGTTGGATAGGAAAAATTGGCTTGTAATGTGGCTAACCTAACAGGCTGTTCATGGCTCCTAAGGGCTACAAGGATTAATTGTTCAAGGTAGGCCATTATAAAAAAGGATTCTTTGAAATAAAGACTTTAATACCAAACAAATGCCTCAATCATTTAAACATAAGTATCTCAAAACCTCAAGTTTTGACAGGAATAAATCAAATTCTGGTTAAATCAAGCATGGTTTAGTTCTCTCAAGAAGTGAGGTGAATGTGAAGAATATGAAAAGAATGGTTCAGAAGCCTCACAGGAAAGTGATTTCAAATATAAAGACAGTGAGATATGGCATGAGATTCAAAATTCAGAGTACTTTTCATGAAATTAATAAAGATTTGAACTTGAAACAAAGTTATTTTCAGCATTTATTTAAGCTCGGTTTCATGGGATAAATTGTTTCACTTATTGATGTGGATTTAAAAATGGTGATGAGAATCATTTCAGCTCAAAATTTTCAAAAACACACAAAAAACTTAAAAATAAACACACAAAATTTGAAAAACACAATTTTTTTTGTTTTGTTTTTTTAAAAACAGGAAAACAATTGAAATTACTAAACTAAAAGGTTCCCTTCCCCACACTTAAAATATTGCATTGTCCTCAATGTGAACCCATGAGATTATATATGGACATGAAATGTATAATTTTAAATAGGACAAAGAATAAAAAAGTTAAAGGGTTAGGAACAACCTGATATGCTCAAGTGATGATGGAGTCATGCAGTGTGATAAAATCCACTGCATCAGTAGGAAGTTCCTCTATGTATCTCTTCAAACGTTGCCCATTGACTGTAAAGCTCCTTTCTGTGTCCTCTTGTGTGATCTCCACTGCACCATAAGGAAAAACATTAGTCACAACATAAGGACCTAACCACCTGGAACGCAACTTACCAGGCATCAGCTTCAGTCGTGAACTGTAGAGAAGGACTTTCTCTCTAACATGAAACTCCCTTGGTTGGATCATTTTGTCATGAGCTACTTTGGATCTTTCTTTATAGAGCCTTGAGTTCTCATATGAAGACAATTGAATCTCCTCAAGCTCTTGAATTCGCAGCTTCCTTTGGATTCCAGTTTTGGCCAAATCCATGTTGCATTTCTTTATAGCCCAATAAGCCCGATGCTCAACTTCCACAGGGAGATGACACGCTTTCCCAAAAACAATCCGAAATGAGGACATACCGATGTGAGTTTTGTATGCTGTCCTATATGCCCATAGCGCATCATCCAAGTGCTTGCTTCAATTCTTCCTATTTGGCTGCACGGTTTTCTCTAAAATCTGTTTCAACTCATGATTTGAAACCTCAGCCTGACCATTTGTTTGGGGGTGGTATGGTGTTGATGTTTTGTGTGTCACCCCATACTTCCGAAGGAGGGAAGCCAAATTCCAATTGCAGAAGTGTGTCCCTTGGTTACTGATGATGGCCTTCGGTACTCCAAACCTGCAAAAAATTTGCGCTTTGACAAAGTCCACAACAACAAGAGAATTATCGGTTCTGGTGGCCTTTGCCTCCATCCATTTATTCACATAATCAACAACAACCAAAATGTACAAAAAAACCAAAGGAACTAGGAAAAGGACCCATAAAATCGATGCCCCAACATAACAAATCTCACAGAATAGTATGGGTTGTTGGGGCATCCCATGTCTCCTAGAAATGTTCTCAGTGTGTTGGCAAGGAGAGCATGACTTACAAAACACATGGGCATCATGGAATAAGCTAGAGCAATATAATCCAGAGTCCAGAACTTTCCTAGCTGTCCGTTGGGGTCCAAAGTGTCCACCACAAACAAGTGTATGACATAATTGTAGAATAGACTCAAACTCATGATCAGGAACACACCTCCTAATAACTTGGTCACTACACATGCGCCATAAGTAGGGATCATCCCACACATAAAATCTAGACTCACTCTTTAACTTTTGGACTTGATGTTTCTTTAAATTTGCAGGGATTTCAGATGCAACAAGGTAGTTCACTAAATCCGCATACCAAGGATGCATACCTGAGATGGAATAAAGATGCTCATCGGGGAAAGTGTCCCGAAGTGGTACCTGGTCCAAGGTGTCATCCTCTAGTGTGTGAGTAAGCCTACTCATGTGGTCCGCCACTAGGTTTTCCGATCCATTTTTGTCCTTTATTTCAATGTCAAATTCTTGAAGGAGCATCCAACGGATTAGCCTGGGCTTTGTGTCTGGCTTCTTCAAGAGGTACCTCAGAGCTGCATGGTCAGAAAAAACAAATACTTTAGAGCCTAATAAATATGAACGGAATTTATCTAAAGCGAATATAACAGCAAGAAACTTCTTTTCCGTGGTTGTGTAGTTTGATTGGGCTGAATCCAGTGTCCTCGATGCATAAGCAATCACATGTGAACGTCCCTCCACCCTTTGAGATAAGACAGCTCCAACCGCAAAGTTGGAGGCGTCACACATAAGCTCAAAAGGAATCTCCCACCGTGGGGGTTGTATGATCGGTGGAGTGGTCAGACACTTCTTTAGCTCATCAAAGGAAGTCCTACAAGAATCATCAAACAGAAAATCAGAATCATTTTGAAGTAGTCGTGACATAGGAAGAGCAATCTTACTAAATTTTTTGATGAAGCGCCGATAAAACCCTGCATGCCCTAGGAAAGATCTAACATCACACACACATGAAGGATATGGTAAGGATGAAATAATATCTACCTTAGATCTATCAACCTCTATTTCGTGTTTTGGCACTACATGCCCTAAGGCAATGCCATGCTCTACCATGAAATGACACTTTTCAAAGTTCAAGACCAGATTCTTCTCAATACAACGATTCAACACGTTTCCCAAACTACTTAGACATTCATCAAATGAAGACCCATACACTGTAAAATCATCCATGAATACCTCCATGCAGGTTTCAATAAAATCAGAAAAAATATTCACCATGCATCTCTGGAAGGTACCTGGGGTGTTGCAAAGTCCAAATGACATCTTTCGGTAGACAAACGTGCCAAAGGGACAGGTGAATGTAGTCTTATTCTGACCCTCTGTAGCTATAAGAACCTGAAAGTATCCAGAAAATCCATCCAAGAAACAATAGTGTGTCTTCCCAGCTAGTCTCTCAAGCATCTGATCAATAAATGGGAGTGAGAAATGGTCTTTGCTAGTGGACTGGTTTAGTTTCCTATAATCTATACACACACGCCAACTGTTTTGTACCCTCATCGGAACTAACTCGTCTATCATTTTTTACAACTGTAACACCACTTTTCTTAGGCACAACCAGAATAGGACTCACCCACTGGGAATCTGAAATGAGATAGATTATACCTGCCACGAGCAATTTTTCAACCTCTTTTTTAACAACCTCCAAAAGTGTTGGATTGAGTCTCCTTTGTGGCTGCCTAACCGGTTTAGCCTCATCCTCTAAAAGAATCATATGCATGCAAATGAAGGGGCTAATACCTGATATGTCAGCCAAGGTCCACCCAATTGCCCTGATGTTCTCCCTCAAAAGATTCAAAAGTTTTTCTTCATGTTCAAAAGGGATATTGTTAGCAATGATAACAGGTAATTTCTCACCACTTAACAAGTATGAGTATTTGAGATTTGGTGGCAATGGATTGAGTTCCAGTGTAGGGGGTGGTGTATGGATGTAGACATAGAAGGAGCTGAAATATGTGCACAAAGAGCATCAATATCAGAATATACATCATCAAAATCAGAGAATAAAACATCAAATCTATCAGCATACTCAACAACCATGTCATAATTAGAGTTCAATGATCAAAATCAGAATATGATTCCATTTCAAAATCAAATCCAAGAGAGTCTTGTGCATTAGAAATAGGTGTGAAAGTACTCTTAGACATCAAACTAGAACCAATACTCATAATCTTTCTAAGCATAGAACAATCAAATTCCTTGGGGTTTTTATTTGGTGGTTCAAAATGGGAGATAACAAATGCAGAATGATCCTCTGAGGGGTACTTCATGGAATCCATAACATTAAATATCACAACTTCATCCCCAAACTTCATGGAAAATGTATCTTCGTTGACATTTATGATAGTTTTTGCAGTTTTGAGGAAGGGTGTACCTAAGATAATGGGAGTTTGAGAACTTACCCGATCATCCTCCATGTTAAGCACGTAGAAATCTGTTGGAAAGATCATATCTCTTACCTGGACAAGTACATCCTCAAGGACTCCTGCTAGATATGTTATAGCTCTATTTGCCAACTGCACCACTACTCTCGTCGGTTTCAACTCACCAACCTGCAAAGAAGAGAATACAGAGTGAGACATCGCATTTATGGAAGCTCCCAAATCACAAAGTGCATCAGAAAACTGCAACTCCCCTATGGTGCATGGGATGGTGAATGTCCCTGGATCCTTGCACTTTGTCGGCATTGCTAGAGTTGGTGTAATGAGTGCTGACACATTCCATCCAAGATTTATCCACTCATTTCCCTTGAGCCCTCTTCGATTGGTACAAAGTTCTTTTAAGAATTTCGCATATCTTGGGATTTGCTTGATGGCTTCAAGTAAAGGGATGTTGATCTCCACACGCTTGAATGTATCCAAAACTTCTTTTTGCATCGCCTCATCAGCCATCTTCTTGGTTTGTACAACCCTATTTAGAAATGGAAGAGGTTTAGGAGGAACATCATCAACTTTTTTCTTACCTTTATCTTTCTTCTTGGATTGCTCATCAGTTGGTATGGAATGCGGCTTCTCTAGATTTGAGGTGAATCTTGGTGGAACAATAGGTGCAGATGTATCTGTTGTTTGCTTCCCATTTCTCAATGTGATGGCGCTGACATTCCCCTTGGGATTTGGAGTAGGTTGGGATGGTAGATTTTCAGAATTCTTACTTATCAGTTCATGGAGGGCAGTGGCAATCTGGCTCATTTGAGTCTTCAACTCGCTCAGCTCCGAACCTTGACTCTTTAGCTCATTCTGTTGATTAAGAACAGTTTGCTTCAAAAGGTCATCAGTGTTAGAATTTACCTTGGGTGGAGGATTCCCTTGTTGCTGGCTTGTTGATGCTTGAGCTTCAAATCTCCTTTGGGGTTGTTGGAAACCCTGCTAGTAAGGTGGAGGCTGCTGGAAGTTTTGTTGAAAAGGGGGCCTTTGTTGTTGTCCAGAGCCATACCTCATGTCCGATTGATCCTTTCACCCTTGGTTGTATGTTGGAGCAAATGAATCAAATTTCTTTTGGGGGTATGTCTGTTGTTGGTGCTGATATGGTCTCCTTGGGAATACTACTGCGCAATCCTCTCTCTTGTAGTTGTGGGCAATAGTCAGTTGGGTGACTTGTCTCAGTGCAAATGCCACAAGGCCTTGAAGGAGGGGGTTGGGATGTCTTTTGTGCCAAAGCAATTTGCCTCACCATAGTTGTTAATTCTTTTAACTTGGTATCAATCAAATGACTCTCAAGAGAATGTCTTACCTGATGTACTCCCCTGACATGTGGTGTACCTCGATCGCCAAATTGTTGGGAGTTTTGGGCCATTTTGTTGATCAACGCACGTGCAGTTACTGGTGTCTTGTCCACCAATGCTCCTCCAGCCGCGACATCCACCATGCTCCTCTCCATAGGTGTGAGTCCTTTATAGATGTATTGGATGAGGAGTTGCTCACTGATTTGGTGATGTGGGCAGCTTGCACACAACTTCTTGAATTGCTCCTAGTACTCATACACTGACTCCTCTTGGGCTTGCTTAAACCCCGATATCTCCTTACGAATGGAAGTGGTCCTAGATACTGGAAAAGATCTCTGCAAGAAAAGACGTTTCAAATCGTTCCAACAAGTTACATCCTCAGGTTGTAAATAATACATCCAGTCTTTCGTAGCTCCATCAAGTGAGAATGAGAATGCTCTTAGTTTGATTTGATCTTCAGAAACATTTCTGAGTTTAAGGGTTGAGCAAACCACATTAAATTCTTTCAAATGTTTGTTTGGATCCTCACCAGATAATCCATGAAACTTTGAAAGAAGATAAATTAACCCAGATTTCAGTTCAAAGTCCGATTTGAGATTCGGGTATGCAATACAATTTGGTTGATAGTTAATATCCGGTGCAGTCAATTCTTGAATGGTTCTATTAAGTTCATTTTCATTATTTTCAGCCATTGGTTCTTATTTTATGTTGGAATTAGAAGTGTTTCTAATTTCTATGTTCTTGAAGTGGAGAAATTCTCCAACTGTTTGAATGTTGAAGCTTCCCGTAGACTGAGAATGTCTGATTCGAGCCCTAAGGCTGCGTTCAATCTTAGGGTCAATATCTAAGAGATCTTCGAGATTAATTCGTGTCATAAATCAAATAAAAATAAAAAGAAGGAAAGTGGATCATAGTAAAATAAAAATAAGAAGTTTGAGTTGATGGTCTAAAAAGAAGTAGAAGGAAATAAAAGAAGAAAAAAAGAATTCAGATTGGGTAAAGTAGGAAGAAAGAAGAGAGGAAGTGAATAAAATGTAAAATAAAATAAATACCTCTAATTGGTTGAAATAATTACTTGCCTCCCTGACAACGACGCCAATTTGAAAGGCGCTGTCATGGGCGCCCTCAAATGATTAGTGGTTTTTGGGCACTTAGGTGCAGCAGAGTGGCTGACCAAGGTCGTTTCTCAAAAGAGGAAACAAATTAAAACTTCTTAAAGGTATTCCAAAAATAAAATAGAAAAGAATTAAAACACTACTTGAAAGGATGAGGGGGTTTATTGTTTATAAAACTTGAAGAAGTTTGCTGGAAGGAGATTGCATTTTTTTTGTTTTTAATTTTGAAATGAAGTTTGATTAAAAAGACGCAACGAGAAAATGCTTTTTTTAGAAAATATTTTACAAGGTGTAATCGATCTAACTCTACCTCTTCATTTACTTATTAATCGTTATCATTTAAATCGATATCCACTTAATTATGATCCTCTAATTTGTTAACCCTCGAACCCTACGAGAGTTAACTTAACCACAAAAATGATTTACTTAAACCCTAGGCTAGCTTCGGAACACGCAATCGCAGCGCCCTGCTTTGATTGTTGTTCTAAGGTTACCTTATGGTCAGTGGTTAATTAGAGCACATATCCATTCTGGAAATGAGGGTGAATTGTGTTTAGGGATTATATTTGAACTCTACAAACTTATCCCGTGTGGTCTTGTATTACCGATTAAGTTCGCGCTCTCACAATTTACACAAAATCTCGACCTTGCGTGTTTTTGTGTCAATTGTTCAATTGCTTTCTTAGTTTCTTCAAATTTAAAAACTCAATTCATGAATCATATTAAGTGAATTACAGTAGCTCAATGATTCAAAACTATTAAATGAAGATGGTAGAAAAATTCAAGATACAAAATGAAAGAAAAGAATTACAAAGAGGAGGTGGGAGAGGAGAGTCTTTTTGGAAGAGATGTTTGCACAAAGCCTTCTTCCAAGAGTTTTGAGGGGCTCCCAAGAGACACCCTTTCGGCCACACCTTCCCAAAGCCTCGACCAGTCCTCCCAAAGAGTGAAAACATCCTTTAAATAGAGTTGTGGAGGGCTAGGGTTACAAAACTTTATTAAATGTGAAAGGGAAATTCGGCCAAATATTTTAATCCCACTTGCACCGCATAGTTGACCTTCAAAACGCGTGAATTGGCCGGGCTTCTAGAAGGATGATTTGTGCATAATCATGTCCCCGAGCTTTCCTCAAAATTTGGGCCCAATCCAAGCCCGAATGAAGAAGATACGGCTCAAATGGTGAAGTGATGTCCAATCTGGATAGTTCAGTCCATTTTTGTCTTCATGACCCATTTACTCCACTCAAATGCACACGATCCAACTCATATGTCCTGAATATAATTTGTAGCCCATTAAGCCAGGAACACAGTTATAAAATTTTAAGTCAAAATAATTTACATAAAAATATTTATGTCCGAAATACTACAGTGAATTTTAAAAGGGTAAAATTGGAATTTTCATCAAATTTGCAAATGAATGATCTAATCCCAAACATTTCAAAAATGAATATATTTAGCATAATGTGAGGAAATTATATCATCTATTATCAATAAAATATTCAATAAAATTGTGTTTTATCAATCTTCACGTTAAAAATCTGGCAGCATTAACTTTTTAGGGAGAAATGTGAAATATATATGGATCATAAGAGCCCCAAGTATATATTCACACAAAAAGAGCTGAATATGCGCCAACGAAGATGGTTAGAGCTGATTAAGGATTATGACTGCTCAATCCATTACCATCTCGAGAAAACAAATAAAGTGCTAGACGCTAAGTTGAAAGGATCCAACAATTTTATTATTGATGAGAATTGAGAAGGATCCGATCTTATTAGACTTGAAAAGGATGGACATGTGAATCATAAAGGAAGGAACATCACCAATCTTTTCACAAATGATTGCTCAACCCTCCTTTCTGGAGAGGATAAAGAATGCTCGAAGAGATTATGTGAAAATTCAGAAGAAAGTGGAAGCTATAAGAAAAGATAAATCTTCGAAGTTCAATGTTAATGAAGGAGTTATAAGATTTGGGTAACGACTATGTGTACGATCAAATCCCTAGTTAAAGGAGCTGTTAGATAATGCATCGACCTTTTCCATTCATCTAGGAGGCACAAAGATGTATCGAGATTTCCGAGAGCACTATTGGTGAGACAATATGAAGGAGATCGCAGAATATGCATCAAGATGTATTATATGATGCAAGCATTACCCATACATACATAAAAATGGGATGATGCAACTATTACCCATACCTACATGGAAATGAGAAAACATAACCACAAACTTTTTCACTAGTCTTCTGAAGACATCAAGAGAAAATAATGCTATATGGGTTGTGGTGGATCGTCTTACAAAATCTGCTCGTTTCAAAACCCTTCTGGAACACACACACAAGCTGAAATCCAACAGGGTGAAGAATGACCAATTTAATAAAGGGAAATCGAGTTTAGAGATGAATTAAAGCCTTCCATTAAGATCGCACAAGGCTGGAGTAATCGCACCAAGAGATCAAACGCCCGTTCGGGCGTTTCAAATTCCAAACCGGACGACACCACGGGGACAACCCTGATGCAAGGATCTAGGCCGTTTTGACCTAGCCTCGCCTTCCACCACGCCCATGGTGGTCCCCTGTTGGACGTTTCTAACAGCGCGCTCTAGGATCAAACCCTATAAGAGAGGGTGAAAGAACTATTGTTTGCATTGATGGTACGTTTCTTCTAGCTTTTGAGGAACAAACCATAAGTCGATGATCTCATCCACAATCGCTTTCCATTCAAAATAGTAGGCAGGAATCTAGTGGGTCCTCTGTTAAAGCGCAAATAGCCGTTGAAAAAGATTAGACACTTGAGGCATGTTATTTGGTCAATGCATAATCATCATGCAATTCCAATTCTTTTTTAAGTCAACATGTTAAGTCAAATGCAACACAAACATCATCTAGACAACAAGCAAATATCATAACGACTATCCAAACCTCCACTCCCCAACCTAAAAATGAGGGTTCCCATAAATCTTACAAAAATCATTCAAGCACACCATAAATAAAGCTATCTCATGATCACTCACCTTTAATTTGTTAATTAGGAGGAAATGATGAGAAATCATAATCCTCAGTGAAAACCTTTTGGCAAAACTTAGATCTTTCAAAAGAAATTTAAATCTTTTATGTCCCTCTTCAACCAAGTGTTGGATAGACTTATATTGTTCCAACATATCTTAGTTATATATTTTGATGATTAAAAAAATCTCTATTTTTATTTCTAATGAGTTTATCTTAAGTGTTTCAGATTGTATTCTGTTATAAGATATAAGCTACTTTGTAATTTAGCGTGTTAAGACCGTGAATAGGTCTTGTATAGGGAGAGTTTGGTTGAAAGCTCTTGTACCTTTGTAACAAGTAATAACTGATTGTACTCAGCTGAGAGCCCTCAAAAAAGGGCTGTCATAGTGAAAATCACCAAACTCGTGGAGTAGAGTATCGGTGGAGTGGATTGGGGGATTTTTTGTTTCCCGAACAACTATAAATCCTGTGTGTTCATTCTCTTTCTGCTAAACTTTTATATTTCCGCTGCGTAGTTTTGTCAAGAAAAAGATTAGAAGTCGCTTACCTGATGAGGGTGGTTTTAAAGTGAATAAATTTTTAAGATCTCAATTCATCCCCTCTTGAGTTTTTAGCTAGCCATTCTCTTGGACAACGCCAAGCACTAATTAAGTGGACCTTAAAGAAAAATGCAACATATTAAGAAATGTAAGGATGAGGTGATGAAAGTGGTTGAGAGTCAGGGGTGGGGGGAGGGGGATTTCAAGCAAGGGGAGAAAAGAGAGAATGAAAATTTGTAGAAGGGACCCCTATCTCTCATTTTAATTCCTTTTCTTCTTGATCCTGAATAGCTTAATTTTTTAAACAAAATTATAATAATCTAAATTATTTTATGTATTGGTATCATACCTATGCAGATACATGCAATTTCTTCAATATGCATCTATGAAGCGTAATGTTTTTAATAGTTTTGGAAAAAATGTTTAGTTTCCAATCCATACCTGATACATTTAGGATACAGGATAATGCATGTCGATACTTTGAGCTGATAATTTAAATCTTTTTCTTAGAAATTAAATTAAGCTGATAATTTAAATCATTTTTTCAGAAATTAAAATAAGTATTTGATTAACCTATTGATAGAAAAATCTAAAAATATATTTAATCTTTCTTTTATATTTTTATGATAAAAAATTAGAAACATATTTTTATTATAAAACCCTTGTAATATTAGTAGGCGTTAATATGAAAGTGGTCACCTTATCTCTTGAGGTACCAGACATAAAACCGTTTTCATTACGGGTTATGTCTAGGAAGTAGACTCGATTGATAGTGTTCCAACTAGTGGCAGTAGGCAACTGGCAACTGAACATTGGCAATGATAATTTAAATCTTTTTCTTAGAAGTTAAATTAAGCTGATAATTTAAATCATTTTTTTAGAAATTAAAATAAGTATTTGATTAACCTATTGATAGAAAAATCTAAAAATATATTTAATCTTTCTTTTATATTTTTATGATAAAAAATTTAGAAACATATTTTTATTATAAAACCCTTGTAATATTAGTAGGCGTTAATATGAAAGTGGTCACCTTATCTCTTGAGGTACTAGACATAAAACCGTTTTCTTTATGGGTTATGTCTAGGAAGTAGACTCGATTGATAGTGTTCCAACTAGTGGCAGTAGGCAACTGGCAACTGAACATTGGCAATGATAAAAATATAACCATGTTAGTGAAATTATTTGGTCCCAATGGTTTTTGTAGAATGGAAAAATAGGAGAAACCGGAACCCCCAAGGTGTCTCTCCAAAGGAGCCCTTGGGGTGTATTTATAACAAATAATAAAGACCACACCGGACCTCAAGTCCGATGTGGGATGCAGACTCCAACACTCCCCCTCAAGCTAGGTGAACCTAGCTTGGACACATAATGAAAAGAAAACAATAAAACAGACGCTAACACTCCCCCTCAAGCTGGACATACCCAGCTTGATGACAAAACATGACGAAATAAAAAGAAAGCTGCAAAAGTTGCTGCTCCCTCTCACGATCGAAGCTCCCCCGCAGGATGATGGATGGAAGATGTTGCGGGCGCAGCAGATGACCACGCAGACCGGCCAGTTGACGTAACGCCAGGAATGCCGCACTAGTGGGGCCGGTCGATGAAACGCCGGGAAATCCAAACTAGCCTCAGGAAAACCGCACTTGCGGGGCCGGCGACGGGAGGCGGGGATTCCGCAGAAGTGTTGCGGGATCTGGCGGCGCCAATGGGGCCCGAATCCTAGGTGGTCGAGTTGCTGCGCTAGCGAATGGACGTGCCGGCGGACAGAGATGCGGCTGCCGGGAGATGCCGGCGAGGCGGGGATGCCGCAGGAGGAGGCCGGTGAGGGTGCAGGAGGCCGGGAGGCGGCGCTGGAAGCCGGAGGAGGCCACCTGCGTGGAGCGGCCGACATGGGTGGAGGCCGGTTGCTGGCCGGAACAGTCTGGATCTGCCCAGAACAGTCTGGATATCGCCGGATCTGGCCGAAAATCGCCGGATCTGGCCGGAGTAGCCTGTATCAGGCCGGAGTTGTCCGGATCTGGCTGGAAATCACCGGATCCGGCCGGAGCGGTCCGGATCCGGCCGGGAATCGCCGGATCTGGCCGAAAAATTCGGGAAGGGCCGGGAGGGCGCGCGGAGGGCCGGCCGGGAGGCGCGCGGAGGGCCGCTGGACAGGAGGAGCGCCGCGGGATGGGAGGGCCGGGAGAGCGGTCGCCGGACTGGAGGGAGATCCGCCGGGAGCAGGGAGCCGCGAGCGCGCGGGAGAAGCGGGAGGAGCGGAGCACGGGAGGAGGGCTGCCGGAGGAGGAGCCGGCGCGGGATGAACCGGGGCGGGGGGTCCGGCGCTGGAGGGAGCCGGCAGGGTGGGGGGCGCCTCGAAGGAGGGAGCCGCGTCGGGAGCACCGTGCGGGAGGCGGCCGCGCGAAGGAAGGAGTCGCGCCGGGAGCCGCACTGGAGCTGCGAGAGAGGAGGGAGGCACGACGGGAGCCGCGTACCAGGGAGGGAGAGGGCCGCCGGGAAGGGGAGCCGCGCCATGCAGGAGAGCCGCCGGGAGGCGCGGGAAGCCTGGACGCCGGGGAGCCGGGAGCCGCGCCAGGCAGGAGAGCTGCCGGGAGGAGGACCGGCAGGAGCAGCGTGGGGCAGAGGCGGAGGGGCGGCGGCGGTAACCCTACGGGGCTTTGAGGCCGCCGCCCCCCGGACGGGGAAACCCTAAAGGAAGGGGAAAAAAAAAAAATTCAGAACGGAGGGTCGGGAGTAAATCCCTCTGATACCATGTAGAATGGAAAAATAGGAGAAACCGGAACCCTCAAGGTGTCTCTCCAAAGGAGCCCTTGGGGTGTATTTATAACAAATAATAAAGACCACACCGGACCTCAAGTCCGATGTGGGATGCAGACTCCAACAGTTTTAAATGTTTTATTTGGCATTCATTGTTATCAAAGTATTATGATTATGTTCTTTGTTTTTTTTGAATTGAAATTTTATTTTTGTTGTGTTTCATGATTTATTATGATTAGTTTTATTTTTTTTTATGAATACACATACATGCATACCCTAGAAGTATTGCTTCTTGTATATATATTTTGGAAACATATCTGAGGCGTATCACATCTGATATTCATATAGCATTCATGCATTGTGCATGAGCACTTTAGAAAAGTCATCTCCCTTTGTAATCATCGATGTAGCATCATGTCGGTTCACTTTGCCCAAAGCATATTTGTCCAGATCTCATGTTTCAATCAACTGGGTTGCATCCAAAATCTCTTAACTATACCTTTTATTCCTTCTTAGTTCTGTAGCAAATTCATGTGATTTTGTCTCTGTCTGGGGTAAAAATACCTTATTCTTCTGAATTGCTCTGTTGTTTTATTACATGATACTTGAGGCATATTCTTGGCCTGCACTGCTGCGTTGAAGGTCAACTATTGCTACTCTTTTTGTTCTCAAGCAAATTAAAATTTTACCCGAAACATTTGAAGCATAAGAAAGCAATTGTTATCGTCTAATTTTTGGCTTTATTATATGCTATTTTATAAATTGTCTGATGATAATTAATGTTTGATCCGATATCGAATTTTATTCCTTTTCTAATGGCCTTTTCATTCTCCTAGATAGTTTTGTAATGCAACCAACCCACCTTTGAAGCCCCTTGATGACCTTTCTTTTTTCCTCATAGGTCCATGTTAAAATTAATAGATGTTTTGGTTCAACTTGATCATCTTAAAAATGCAAAAGCAAGCATTCCCAATGATTTCTCCTGGTTTAAAAGGTACGATGATTTGTTATGTTTGTTCTGTTACATTCAATTTCTTGTTTCTAGAAGTGCGCTTTTGTTCCCTTATATTTTAGAGCTCATAAAACAGTTAACAAAATATGCTTGAGATTTCCATAACTAATGTCTCCAGTGTTATCATGCTTATTTAGGGGATATTTTTTCCCAGTTGAAAAAGTGAGTTTACTATTTTCCCCGTGAAAGATCATGTTTTCCACTGGTCATTTACAAGTCAGGCCTGTGTTTTGTTGATTTAGTTAGTGCTTTTCATGATTAAGTTAACACTTCCATGCCTTCTGTTCCCTCCTTTATTTATGCCATACATATGATGGATAAAGTTTATGATGGTTCATAATTGATGAATACCCGACCTCCATTAAATTTATTTGATAAAGACCTTGAGCCAATGATCCACCCAGAGTGGACTTCTTTGTATGTATTGAAAGTAAAACGTACCAGAATTACAATGGGGAGGGGGGGGGGGGAGGAGAAGAGTAAGAGAAGAGAGTAATGCTTGAGAGACCCCTCGGATGCTCCTGCCCAAGCCTGCAGCCTAGCTCAATGGAAAAAATACCCCCCCCCCCACGCAGTACCCCCTCCCCTTTTTATTACCTCTTTCCATTCTCTTCCCATGGGTCCCACGGCATGTTCCCCTATACTCTCTCTTCTAACCACTTCATCCGCCCACAATTACTCTTTAGCCCTTCCTTGAATATTCCATCCAGGCTGTGCCTGTCAGTATCTATCACTTGCTCCACCTTGAAAATCACTCTTGTCCTCAGGACTGAAAGAAAACTTATTACGAGTGGAAAGAGCCTCTGCACTGCACTGTAAGCCTGCAGGTGTGGTTTCTTGGGACTTAAGGTGCTGACTTTTGTTTCCGTTTTGCTGCTTGGAAATTGCTGGAGACCACTTGCAGAGAGACCCCTCGGATGCTCCTGCCCAAGCCTGCAGCCTAGCTCAACGGAAAAAATACCCCCCCCCCCAGTGCAGTACCCCCTCCCCTTTTTATTACCTCTTTCCATTCTCTCCCCATGGGTCCCACGGCATGTTCCCCTATACTCTCTCTCTTCTAACCACTTCATCCGCCCACAATTACTCTTTAGCCGTTCCTTGAATATTCCATCCAGGCTGTGCGTGTCAGTATCTATCACTTGCTCCACCTTGAAAATCACTCTTGTCCTCAAGACTGAAAGAAAACTTATTATGAGTGGAAAGAGCCTCTGCACTGCACTGTAAGCCTGCAGGTGTGGTTTCTTGGGACTTAAGGTGCTGACTTTTGTTTCCGTTTTGCTGCTTGGAAATTGCTGGAGACCACTTGCAGAGGACAATGCAAAAGGGACTGTCCCTTGAACTATCCCAAAATCTTCCCCAGTTGACCAGGGTGGCATCACACTTATATTATTACGGGGAACAATTATGGGAACAAATTTGGGCTTGCCAAAGACTGTAATGTTGGTGGTTAAGTTGGGCTGGTTGTGACAAGATATTTTTTGCAACTGTAAAACAGACCTTAGGAGATTTTGATGGTCAGCCTCTCCTGGCCTGAACTGCCATTGCATTTGCTAGTGAAGCGACTTATCGATCAAGTAGTTCATGTTCAGCCAAATTAGACCTCTCCAGTAGGGTGGGCCATGCTCCGTGTTCTGTTTCATGTACAAAGAACTTGTTTTGGCAAGAGAATGAAGTCCATAGTTGGTCCATAGGATGCAATGGTTTGATATGAGATCGAGCTGCTTGCCCAGGATCCATGATTCAGGTGGAATTATCCTGCAAATAAAAGGGAAGAGGCTGACATAGCTGATATGAGGAACGAGCATCACCCTAGGTACTTCTAGTACTTCACGAACCAGCTCCCTGTTCGCATATTCCCAAAATCAAAGTAGGCCCCATATGCATCTGGTTAAGCACTTCAAAATTGGAGAGCAGCAGATGAATTGTACTCCTTTTGCGCTTGATTTTCCTTATGAAGAAGCTTTGCAATGGAATCAATGCAATCTGCTGCAAGAAGTATCCAGCACCTCAGATGCAAGTGGTGCTCTTCGTCATGTGGGTGTGATGCATGTGGATAGTCCTCTAAGCCAGAGGCAAGTGTCCTTTAGCTCTTGAGTGGTATTGTTATTATCTCTTCCATGCAAAAAATAGACACCTACATCCTGACCAAATCGTGTCACAGTGAACCACTGGAACCATGCTTCAAGGCGGGAAAATGCCCTTTCTAAGAAGATAGATATTTCATAGTTTTCAGCTGCAGTAAATTTAATTAAATTATAGATATTTCATAGTTGTCAGTTGCAGTAAATTTACTTAAATTCATGGCAGAAACAATATCCCGCAAGACCAAAAATATGGAAAGTGGATTTCCATTTGTTGGGGGATGAGGAACAAATTGGTCAGGAACCTTGCTCAGAGCTTCATGACCCAAATTTTGCTCATGCGGAATCCATCCATCAATATTAATTAGGTCTAACCAATGTCCAATGATATCCAAGCAAATTCGAACATCCCAATACCTGATCAGCAGCTTATGTAAATCTTCATCCCATAAGAAGCCCCCTGGAAAAAAAGTCTACTAGGGACAGCTTTATAGAGCTCGGCTGGCCAATAAGACCAATAATGCTCACCATTATTAAGCTTTTCATCTGCTGCAGCATACGAATGGACAACGTCTAGAAAGTCTGACATTCCTTGTTCAGCATTAAAAACAAGATTCCAAGGAGCCCCCGCAGCAGTCTTATGAACAGTTTCAAAATCAGGAAAGACCGAGGCAAGAAGAGGCGTCGCACTGCCTTCTAGGCCAATAGCAATGCTGTTAGCTTTTGACGCTGATTATCTCCAAAGAGTGGCAGGAGCCTTTTTTGGGGGAACTGGGTAGGCCATGTTGACCATAACTGGGATCCTTGGAGGCACAGTCCTGTCGTTAGCACGAGAAAGCCATTCTTGTAATCCAGCAATATTGGATATCATCGGGAGAATACAACGTTGCTGAAAATATGATGGGTAACCTACAACCCGATCCTTGAGATCACTCTGGATAAGATGCTGCACCTGAATTCTAGGCTGTTTACGACAATGTTTTAGAGGGGAGATGATGTATCCTCCTCTCACAATGTAGGCGTGTATCAGGCCAGGCTGGGAATCTCTGTTGGTTTGCTCCTCGAGAGAAAGGTTGTGAGGCCTGCATCACTCAATAAACATTGAAACGAAAGTAACGTTAGCCTCTTGTGGCATCAAACCATAGGCGGGATCGGGCACAACCTTAGTGCCGTTTTCAGGAACAAGAGCAGGAACAAAAAAAATTGGCGGTTACTTCATATTCTTGAAGAGAGCCCTTCTACTGAAGAGACGGTAGCCCCTCACACTAATTGTGAATGTCCAGCCCACTGAATCATCCTACCATTTCCTCTTTAAACACAAACCATGGCAAGTTCGTATGGATCGGCAAGTGATCCGCTTGTTCCTGCATCTCTTGATCCCATTGTTGGGGTGCGCTGCATGATGTTTTCTGTAAGAACCCGGGTTTTTAGAACGGGTCAAAATCCCGACTCTATTTGAATTTTTGACTTGTTTTTGAGAAAACTGGGAAAATCTGGGAAGTTATGAAAATTTTCAGATTACACGCCGTGTACTCTAAAGTACACGCCGTGTAGGGGTTAGGCAAATACCGGCCGTGTGCTCGCTGAGTACATGCCGTGTGATGACCGTGTAGAAATTTCTTATTACACGGCGTGTAGTGTTGCTCGACACACCATGTATCCTCCTTTCTGTGTACCAGCTGTGTTCAAGCCGTGTGTCAAGCCGTGTGGCGCGTCCAAGCCGTGTGGCTACCCTGCTTAAGTCAGAGTACGGACAAGGCCACTACACTGCGTGTAGTCCTTAAATACACGCCGTGTACTTTTATTTTTATTCGCTTAAATGAAAGAGCGTCGCGTCTTCTTACGAAAAAGATCTTCTTCCTCGACTTCAGAACAGCTTCGTTCTGAAAACCCAAAGAACATACCTTGCCCTAGATTCTTCATCTGGAGTCCGTTCTTCAATCCGTCAGTGGCTGCGGGATCGCATAAGTAAGGCTAAACTCGCACACCCTTTTTCGTTCCAGTTTCTTTGCCTCACACACCACGGATTCCATCCGAGTAGAATTGTCGGGATTTGATGGAAACATAGATCTACGAAGATCGGCTTCGAATTGGAGCTCGATATCGGACTTGCCTACGTCTACGAGTCTCAGGTAGGTGGCGCATACCTCTTTTTGTGTTTTCGTAGACTTTTGGGTGGCGCGACCTTTGGCGCGTTTTCAGGTATTTTGAGCGTGACCCTGTTTTACCTGTTATTGCCTGTTTAATTGTTATTTGACCTATGGGATGCCTTTGGGTATGCCTTGTTACCTGTTTTGCTTGAGCGGGGTCGGGCGAGTGGCCGTTGCTCATCGGGGCATTTTGGCCGGGGGATGCCAAAATGGTTATAATTGAATTGTATTGTTTTAAACTGTTGAGTTTAGTTTATTAAACTTTGATATGAATTGTTAGAGGCCTTAAAGACCTCTGTGTTGGTATGGAACAACACTTGGTTAGTGCATTTCAACTGTCTAGTTTGTTTGCCTGTTTAGAAGTGATTCCTTTGATTATTATATGTAATTGCTAAATTGCATATGCGGGAACCCTTGCGGTTGTGTTGGGCGTGACCCGGATATTCTTGAGTGATGCTGATCACAGGTTGAGCTTGACCTGGGTTACACTGGGTGGTTCTGACCACGGGATTGGGCGTCATGGACATTGGCTTGAGGCAGGGTGACTGTCAGGTTGGGCATGACCCGGGTTACTTGGATGGCGAGGCCGTCGGACTTGAGTGGCATGGTCGCAGAGACACGAGGTGTCAGAGGTGTTGTGGCTTGGGTACTATTTTGGTGATTACCGCTCACTTGGAACTTTGAGTCGTATGCATACAGAGAGACTCCGTGATGAGGTGGTTTTGACCACTCGTGTGGGTAGAGGCCCTTGTTAGTTGCGGTTTAGGTACTATTGGTTTGAGGGTGCTTGCCGTAGGAAGTCACGTGGAAGGTGAAGAGTCTTCCGGGGATAACATTGAGACTATCAGGTTGGGGGCAGAGGCTCGTTGTTATTTGAGGGCAGACATCGCTGTCCCTCCGGTTACATTATTTGAGGGCAAACATCGTTATCCCTTCGGTTACTTTATTTGAGGGCACACATCGCTGTCCCTCCGGTTACTTATTTGAGGATAGACATCACTGTTTCTCCGAGCTACTATTTCTTGGACGTGCCTTCAGGACGTCGGTACTTGAGACACGCGGTGTCAGGGGGCACATGGTGTCGGGTTACATGTCAGAGATTCCAGCGTTGGCCGAAGCAGGTGACACTCCATGGTGGCTGCTGAGCACCAGTGGAGTTTGTGTATGTTTGTGTGCGTTGAACTGTTTACGGTTTTCTTTATAACTGCATGTCTGCTTAAACACTTATATTAAGTACGCACTGTTGGGTGGTATTCTACTGAGATTGATCTCACACCCTGCACGGGCCCTTCAGGACGCGTGTAGACTTTATAGATTTACGTGCAGGAAAGAAGTCAGCTTTAGGAGTTGGACTGCATTAGCTATTGCATGAAGATGGTATGAACTTTGAGGTCTTGCCTAGCTGGAGATTATTTTGTTTTGCTTCCTTTTCTGTATCAGCATGCTTACTTGTTATGTAATTACAGTTGGTTAGCCATTGACGCCCTTTATATACATATGGATATGTATGACTTGCTTTGGATGCATGTTTTGTTGTTTAGTAGTAGTTACAAGTGATCAGCATGCTGTTTTGTTTACTTTCCGCTGTTGTTGTTTATATTTATTGCTTCCGCTGTTTATCGATATTGAATGTGCTTGCGCTCTGCGGTCTGGTTCGAGTCTGCTGAGTCGTTTATTCCGCTGCATATTTATTATTATACTCGGACCAGTACCATTATTATCCTTCGAGAGGGTATAGCCTCTCAACTATACCTATAAGATTCTCGCTGCTAGTCGACAACCTTTAGCGTTTGGGGAGGTGCGCCTAAGGTAGTAACACCCGACCCGTTTAGCACTGTTCGGGTGGCTGTTCGGGTCGGGGTTGTTACATTTTCCATTACCGATGCCAGACTGGGCAGTGCTGCTTCATCCCGCCCCGACACCTTCATTTCGACAGTCGCCTCATTCCCTGTGGCTGCTAGTGACAATGTAGGGGGCATCTGTGTTTTCCAGCCCACCAAAGCGCTCCATTAATTCCGCTTTAAACACTGGTCGAGTTTGATAGAAACCAGGTTTCCACTGCACAGCTTGGGAAGCACCTTCGAAAAGGGGTAAATATGTTACAACGGAAAGCAGTTAGAGGGGCTACCCGGACCACGCGGTAGAGTGGCAGGGGGAAATCTGTTAGAAAGGGGAGTGGGGGAGAGTGAGGGGGTACAAGAGAATATTGTTAGGGAATCAGTCGTAACGCTTGGGACATCGGACACCTGTGGCTTGGGCGAGGGAGGAGCAGTGCCCCTCGAGTCTTCTTCTTCTTCTTCTATCATTCTCTTGTAATTCTACTAATATACGAAGTCGGTTCCTGTGGGTTTGGTGGTACGGGTGTTCTATTAATTGGTCTGACCTGCCGGACTTCTGCCGCTGCCTCAGGACTAAAGGAGCTGCCTCCTGCTTTCGTCCGACACCGTCGTGCACTGCCGGAGCCTTCTGCAGTAGCAGTGGCACGCGACACACGCTGTCGCCTACCATTTCATGACTGCATCGCGACCAGACGCGCTGTCGGCTCCCTTCGACGGATGATGGTCTACTGTTTGCCAGCTACCGTCCACGCAAGTGATCGATAATCCATTACCTATCAACGAGCCATGCACCACTGATCGCGGATGAAGGTTTTTTCTTCTCCAACGGACGATTGGACGTTCGTCTCTTGGAGGAGGCACGTCCTGCCAGAATTCCGTGCATGATCGAGCCTTCACTCGGAGGAGGCATTGTCACCTCTCGTTCATCGAAGGTGCACTCGGCCACATCATGTCAAACGCCTTGGCCGTTTCTTTCACACAAGTGAGGTAGCGGGGTGCCACAAAAAAAAAAAAAACATTTTGCGTGGGTGGATGTGAGCTGTGCCCCAGGCTTTTGAACCAACGGAGGCGCGCAGCTGGACACGAATGCCTTGTCTTCAGCGTCAGGCGCAAACTGAAAAATCGCTGCCCGCGGTCTCTAGTTTCTGTTGACAACCCCTACACACCGTCGGATAATTTTCTCGGGGGGGCAGAAAGCGCGCTGCTGGATTTTAACAATCAAGGGAGGAGTTCGCTGCGGAAATACTCTTGTAGCAGACGAATGATGAAGGAGGAGACACTTCAACAACTACGGCGGTTCAATGCTGTGCTATAGTAGGACTTGCAAAAGTGGGGGCGGGAACACCAGGAGGAAGTTGAATTCTAGAAGGAACACACTGCATTGTGGAAGGAATTCGCTCTACCAGCGTTTGAAGGGTTGAATCTGAAGAGATGGATCACTCAAGCGGAGATCTACTTCCGCTGTCACCAGATACCAGAGAACTCGAAGGCCCCTCTGGCTCAGGTAAGTATGAAGGGCAAAATATTGGTTCAATGTCATAATGGAATTCCATTGGAAATTAACATGGCCAGTGTTTAAAGACGAATTAATGGAGCGATTCCATGAGACAGAGTTTCAGAATCCATTTTGTAGAGCTGACGGGATACCACTAGTGACGTATAGCCACCAGAAATCATAACCGAATCAAACTAGCCGCACATCAGAGTCAAACAAACGAGAAAGAAAGAACAAACATCGACAATTTCGGAGCCAAACTCGTCAACTTTGGGATTTGAAACCGAAGAGGAGCATGAGCAACCGCCTGATCGATCGTCCGCGTTGCTTTTGGCGCATTCCACGACGCCTGATGCTATCGAGGCGCAGGGGTGCGACGCAATGGCTCTTTCTAGTTGGGTGTCAAGGGAGGATTATGCTGTGTAGAAAATAAATGACCCTAAAGAATTCCAACAATCTGCAAACAATAGTGGAACATAGGGAGATGTCGCTGCAGATTGACACACGAAAGCTGCGACTGAGGGAGGAAACAAGACCACCATGGGACACCATGGAGTCGGGAATGCACTCAGGGGAAATCGCAGTCAAGAAGATGCCAGCTGAGAATACTAATGCATTGGCCTTAGTCTCCAGGCAAGTGTTGTACACCCCACGAGCCGAGCAAACTACGTTGATCAATAAAGATCCAAGGGATCTTCTCGCAACATCTAAAGCACACGTTTGGACTAACTTGACGCTTGTGGCACAAGAGCTCCTTCTCACTCAGAACTGGTATTAGGAGATAACAACAGGTATGCCTGAGACGAATCTAGTGCATACTAGAAGTTCAGACCTGTGTGAACTAGCCACGTCCGATACATTCGCTGTTGAGGGGATGCGCCCCTGGGGGACGAAGGGGCAATAGGCAGTCACATTGACACCTGCTGTTATTCAGGAATCGGACTCACCTCAAAGTGGAATCTAGAAGAAAGAGAAGCTGGAACATTCAGAGGTATATGCAGTACTTTTGGTGCACGTTTGACAGAGAGGCCTCCCCGTCTACATCTCTCCAAAGTGGGCTCGAGATGGAAGAGGTGCATCTGGGCCATTGCTTGGCGAGTATGTGACGGAAAGTCGCGTCACATTTGGGAGATTGCCTGGAGAATATCCGCAGCAAGGGTGCATCACCATCTATTTCTCCACAACCATAAAGCAGGGAGGACCATCCGACACATTGCTTGAAGATTTTGGTAAAAAAAGGGAGCACTGCAATCAGTTTCTTAGTCTTGAGGACAAGACTGATTTTCAAGGTGGCGTGAGTGATAGAAACAAGGTCTTTACTGAACAACTTCTGAAACACCTTATCGAAGAGGTAAATATGTCACAACAGTGGAAAATAGTTCGAGGGGCTACTTGGGCCACGTGGTTGAGAGGCAGGCGGGAAATCTGTTATAAAGGGGAGTGGGGGGAGAGTGAGGGGGTACATGAGAATATTGTTTGGGAATCGGCCGTAAGGCTTTGGACATCGGCCACCTGTGGCTTGGGTGAGGGAGCAACAACGCCCTTCAAGTCTTCTTCTTTTATTCTTATCTTGTAATTCTGGTATGGGGGTCCTATTAGGGTCACTTTGGAATGGAACTCCACCATAATAGTGAACCAAAGTTCTGGGACTCCCTCCATGCTAACTTGAGCGAGATGGACCTTAGTTTCTTCAGGTGTATGATGGACGCAAAAATAATGTTCAGCATGTGCCAACCAGCTGCGCGGGTCACTCCCAGAAAATACAGGTCGTCGTGCGCTTGAGGACTGTCCATTTGTGTGGCCAGCGGGTTTTGCGGTCACCACCACACCGCACCCTTGCTTTGCTGTAGCGCCAGACGCAACAGGTTGTGTCTCAGGCACCTCGGGCGCCAAAGGAGGCCAGGCCGCTGCATGCTGCTTCTCCAAGTGGTGCACCATTCCTTCCATGAAAGCTCGGAATTCCGTACCGAATTTCGCTTATTCTTGCAGCCCTTGTTCCCACCATTGACCTTGCGTGATGTTGTCTGCTTGTCACCTCAGAGCTGCGCTCGTCATGTCGCTCCGCCGTCAGTTGGCCAGTTATCCGGCAGTGATTTCCAGCAGCAATTTCCCGGCAGTGATTTTTATTCCAGCAGGTTGGACCAATCGATAAAGATCTTGAACCAATGGTTCACCAAGAGTGGACTTCTTTGCATGTATTGAAAGTAAACGTACCAGAATTACAATGGGGGGGGGGGAGAGTGAGCGTAAGAGATGAAAGTAATACTCGAGCACCCCCCCCGGATGCTCCCGCCGAAGCCTGTAGCCGAGCTTGATGGAAAAAGATATCCCCCCTGTGCTGTACCCCCTTCCCCTCCTGTAGGCTATTGGCTGTAGCTGAGCTCCCGTGCAGTATCCCCTTCCTCCTTCCATTCCCTCCACCTTCCCTTGGGTCCCACTGCATATTTCCCCACATATTCCACTATACCCTCTCTCTTTTAACCACTTCATCCACCCACAATTACTCTTTAGCCCTTCTTGAAATATTCCATCCAGGCTTTGAGTGTCGGTATGTGCCATTTTTGAATGCCACATTGTTTTGAATGTGTGTTGCTGTTTGTTTCAGAAACAATCTCAACAAGGGATGACTTAAATGTTGTTACTTCAAAAATTTAGTATGGGATGTTTAAAGAAACAATTGCAAGCACATAAATTCAAAATCAAGTTATTCGGATTTTGTAGTGATTCGACAATCAATTGTACATGATTGTTGTAGTGCAGTGCAAATCCACCTTGTTTTTTTTGCCTGCTGAAAAAAGCTAACTCATCCCTTATTTTAATCAGCAGTAAGCACCTGATGAAGCAGAATAATATACCAAACCGTAGCTTTCAGTTTTAAATTATTGCTTGAACAATTTTTTCTCATTCAGAATGATAATGAAAAATGTTGTTCCTAGGCGACGGTTGATGTAGAATTGTCAAAATGAAGAAATCCTTCAAAGAATGCTCTCATTTTGATGTTGAGAAATGTCTCTCCATACTTACCTAATTCTACAGATTCTTAGTTCTCTAGATCTCTTGGACCCTCATAACTGATGACAGAGACATCTTAGTATTCATTTTCATATCCTTGGAAGTATTGATGTTTTCTGATTCTAATGAGGTGCACCGACTGAGTGTTGTCTCCATCGCTGAAACTGTCCAAAATCTTTTTGTATTTGTGAGCATCCTCGCTTGAGCGGCCTATCATACTGCTTGAGCTGCCTTGTACATGTGGTCATTTGTTTTCAGCTCGTGTTTGACAATTGTGTAGCTCAAAATCTAGCCTCAAAAAGAGAATCTCCAATTAATTAATATCATCAATAAACACCCAAAAGCGACTTTAAACATTTGTTTTACTTTTGAGTTTTTTGTGGAGAAAATTACGTATTCACTAATTAATACTAAAGCATTCATTTGATCTGTTACCTTTTTTCTGATAAATTAGATACCTTTGATTTTAAGTACTCTTGGCAAATAAATTTTTATTTGATTTTGGATCTAAATGTCTTGAGTATCCAATACCAAACCTCTTTTTTTAGGCCATCGTGTCATGATTTTTTTTCTTTCTAAATTCGCTTTACCTTGAGTGAGTTTTACAGTAATAGTCAAATCCTCTTTGATTTCGTAACATCAAAAGCGTTGGTGATCCTTAAGTTTAACTTTCTCAAATTTATTTTTAGGGTTTCATTATTTTCATTTAAAGAGATATATTTTCTTTTCAAATCCTTCTCCTCAAGGCCTAAATTATCCGGTTCCTCTTCTAAAATACTACTAGTTTGAGACAACACGTTAGAAATAAGACTGAAACATGCGTTACATCAAGTTAAGATTTGCAATTTTTCTTTTCTTCAGTTGAACTCGTCTTAGAAGACTCATCTTCACTAGCATTCTGTGCAAGTGGAATTATAAAACACAATATTATATGGTTATTATCAAATCTAATATACCAGACATAACAAATATAGATAAAATGATAAATAAAATTGCCATCGATGGAATATAGCATGATCCATAACAATGTTCACAATTATTGCTATTTGATTGATTTTTAAGCTTACACTAACATTTGCAACCACTATATAATATTATGCTTTAGAGCACTTATTTGTTTTGCCTTGCCATCCATTGTTTATTGTTTGTTGGAATGTGAAGCCTAATTTCAGAGCACTGGAAGTTCATGCACTGGTTTTGCGTTTATCGGAATTTTGGTTTGAGGTAAGTTGCAAGGCTCGGTGTGCAGACAACGACAATCCATCTCTCCAGGGGTAGTAGGACCATCAAAAGTTCAGATGTTCTAATGGAGTCTCAAAGGTCCAGAATGATTGGCGAACCCTCTAGAAGGAAGTCTCTCGAACGAAGGCTCTAGAAGTTTACTGATGCAAGCGGTTGAGGTCAAAGAGTTTAATGACAATCAACCACGACATTCCATTTGAAGGAGCTCCATGAATGTGGGATGACGGTGTGATCAGTATGACCGATTGAGTTTCCTGTAAAAAAGTGGGGACCGAAGACAAAAGTGTGAAATAGTGAATCCTGATCACGAATAGTGCACGTGAAAAGTACATGGTGATTCTTTGAATTACAATGTCTTTCTCTAATAACTTCTTACTGACGGTTTTGTCAGTTAATGTAATCATTGTACTTCTGGTATTAGAAAGCTGCAGCGATGCCCCCGTGAACGTAGAACAACTTGTCCGAAGCACGTTAAATCCCTTTTCATTTAGTACTTTATGTACTTTCGTTGCATGTATTATGGTTTTATATTTTTGTAGTTTTTGCTAAGGTGTTTGCAAGGTCGACTTTGTGTGGTGGGTAAGATGTCTTGACTTCATACTTCTGGTACACTTAATCGAGGGGGAGTGAACTTTTGGTGGATCGGCGAGCTGATGTTCCAGTGATTTTATCGGTAGCTTAGGCGATTGGAGTTCCATGGTTGTTCTCCCCCCGACAAGGGGTATCAAAGCATCAGGTTCAACACACCGACATCAACACAGGCATGACTTCGGATAAAGGGAAGATCCAGATCGATAAATTTGATGGAACGGATTTTTGCTTCTGGAGGATGTAGATGAAAGGTTATCTCATCTAGAAAGATTTGGAAGTACCGTTGAAAGGTGTTAAGTCTGAAACAATGGAGAAGGGAGAATGAGAAAAGTTGGACAGAATGGCTTTTACGCTTGTAAGAATGTCTTTGGTACAAAATGTTGCTTTCAACATTCAGGAGAATAAAACCACAACAGATGTAAGGCCTTGGCGGATATGTATGAAAAACCAACGATCCTTAACAAAGTTTTCTTGTTGTGACGGTTATTTGACTTAAGGTTGTTGAAAGGAAGACCAACAGACCATGTGAATGATTTTAATATGATCCGGGGGAAGGTTCAATCAGTAAAGGTAACTTTTGCTGATGATGTATGGGCGTTGCTTCTGCTATTTTCATTATTGGAAAGTTGAGATGCTATGGTTACCGCGGTTAGTAACTCTTGTTGAAAAATAGATTTGGTGATTGATGATATCCGAAATTTGGTCTTAAATGCAGAGCTCAGGTGGTGAGAAGTACATACACCATTCGGTAGTGCTATTAATACTAAGAGAAGGGAGAGGTCATCCCATTGAAAATACAAAACGAAACCAATAGATGAAAAATTCCGTGAAAGAAGTCGAAGCAAATTGGGTGACCTAGGTCCTCCATGCTGCAGTTGTGGGATGAAATAGCTCATTAAAAAGAATTGCAAAAATCGCCAGGAGAATACCGAAAAAACATCAACATCCGATAGTTCAAATTTCGTCAGCTTAACGGAAGATACTAAAAATTATTTGTTGAGTATGAACACTCCGTTAGAAGCTTGGGTGATTGACTCTGGAGCATCCTATCATTCAACTGATGATCAAAGATGCATGGTGAATTATGTATCTGAGAATTTTGGGAAAATCCATCTGGCAAATGGTGCAGCCTTGGAAGTTGTTGGAAAAGGAGATGTTAACTTCCAAATGAAAAATGGGGGATTCTTAATGTTGGAATCTGCATCCCACATCGGACTTGAGGTCTGGTGTGGTCTTAATTATTTGTTATGAAAGAACCTCAAGGGCTCCTTTAGAGAGTACACCTTGGGGGTTCGGGTTTCTCCTATTTTATCATTTTACATGGTATCATAGGGAAATTAATCCCGAACCCCTCCCTCCCATCTATTTTTTTTTATTTCAGTCTAGGGTTTACTGCAGTTTTCCCTGTAAGGGGGGGCAGCGGCCTCCATGGCCAGCTCTGCCGTCGCCCCTCCCCTCCCATCCCCGCTGCGCGCGCTCGGCCCCGCCTCCCTCAGCCCAGGCGGAACTTCCCGATCTCGACGGGATCCAGCCACACCAACGGCTCCTGGCTCCTCGCCTCTGCGACGTGCTTTATCCCAGTGTTCGAGCGGCTTCCCCGTTGTTCCTCTGTCACCGACGTCAAGCTCCCTGACGTCATTCGCTGCGTGTTGGCCTCTCGTGCGATGACCTTACTGCACCGCTCCCGCGCGACAGCCCTCCTGTGCTGCTCCCTCCTGGCGGATCCCTCCCGGCGCCCTCCTGCGATCCCGACGTCCAGCGACGGATCTGCCTCCTCCCGACGCGACCTCCCCTCCTGACGGCTCCCCACCCGCTACCCTCCCTGGCTCCCAGCCCTGCCGCACCTCCCTGGCTCCCAGCCCTGCCGCACCTCCCTCTCCCGACGCGCCTCCCTCTGCTTCCCGCAGCGTCGGCTCCCTGCGCAACAGCTACTGCGCATCGTCTTGGTCATCCGTCGCCGGCCCCTCCCAGATTTGGCCAGATCCGGCCACATCCAGTCGCCGGCGCATCCTGCGGCGTCTCTTTCCTCCTGTGGCGCCTCCCTGCGATGGCCTCTTGTGCACCGCAGTGGTGCACCGGCACTCCGCTTCCTCCACCGTGGCGCAACACCTCGACCGTTTTGGATTCGGGCCCTTTGGCGCCGCTAGATCCCACAATAATTCTGCAGAATCCCCGCCTCCCGTCGTCGGCCCCGCAAGTGCGGCTTTCCCGGTGCTAGTGTGGCTTTCTCGGCATATCATCGATCGACCCCACTAGTGCGACATTCTTGGCGCTTCGTCAATCGGCCCGGTCTGAGTGGTTTCTCTGCTGCGCCTGCGACATCTTCTATCCATCATCCTGAGGGGGAGCTGCGATCTTGAGGGGGAGCTACGATCATTGCTGGTTTCTTTTTATTTTGTCTTGTTTTGTAATCAAGCTGAGTCTGTCCAGCTTGAGGGGGAGTGTTTGCAGTCTGTCGATTGCTTTGTTTTCATTGGTTTGATTTTGTCTCTTTTCTTTATGTGTCCAAGTTAGGTACACCTAGCTTGAGGAGGAGTGTTGGAGTGTGCATCCCATATTGGACTTGAGGTCTGATGTGGTCTTAATTATTTGTTATAAAAGAACCTCAATGACTCCTTTAGAGAGTACACCTTGTGGGGTTCGGGTTTCTCCTATTTTATCATTCTACACTTGAAATTACTCGAAGTTCGCCACATCCTTGGTTTACGAAAAAAATATTTTTTCCGTTGGACAACTGGATGATGCAGGCTATAAAACTAACTTTGCAAATGAGGTATGGAAGGTTACCCGATGATCCATGGTGGTTGCGAAAAGGATAAAAGATGAGACCCTTTAAAGGCTAAAGCCATATCGAAGCTTGATCACATTGAAATTGAAAGTGTGATAATTGTGTGATGGGAAAGCAGAGAAGAGTATTTTTCAACTTAGATGGTCGGAAGCCCAAGAACTGGAAGTTGGAGCTTGTACGCTCAGATGTTTGGGGACCTGCCCCTGTTTAGTCGTACAATGGTTCCCTCTACTTTTATTCTTTCATCGATGATGCTATTAGGAAAGTGTGGATTTACTTTTTGAAGCATAGATTTGATGTATTTCAAGTGTTTACTCAGTGGAAAGATTTGGCGAAAAGGGAGTGCGATCGGATGTTGAAGTGCACCGGACGCACAACGGTGGTGTGTACACCAGATGCAACTTCTGGAACTTCTGCCAGAAGGAAGGAATAAAGCATGAGAAGACTGTGCCCGAAACTCCACAGCAGAATGGAATGGTTGGAAGAAAGAACAAGGCTTTAATAGAGAGAACTTGAAGTGTGAGGTTGCACTCGGGAATGCTTAATGCAATTTGTGCAGAGACACTTAGCACAACGACATCTCATCAACAGAAGTCCGACATCGACAGCTGGATTGGAACTTTCAGAGGAGTTATGGTCGGGCAAACGACTGGAAGTTCATCATCTTAGAATCTTCGGTAGTTTAGTATATGTACATATTAATGCTAAACATAGTGATAAACTTGAAGCAAAATCCAAAATGTGTTTTTTCCTTGGTTAGGAAGATGAGAATTTTGGATAACGATTATGAGACGATGAAAGAAAACAAATCATTAGGAGCATAGATGTTGTCTTTAATGAAATGGTAATATGGAAGGACCAAAACTTGATTGAGAATGAAGTTGAAGAAAGATCAACTATCGAAGTCAAAGTTGATCTGAGTATGGCTACTGAAAGTTTGCAACTTCTACAGAACTCAGATGTGAGCATTGAAAGTCTAGTGGAAAAGATCATCGGTAGATCAACCAAAAAGTTCAAGGGCGGCTAATGTCACGAACCAACCCAGATAACCTACTAAACCAGTATCTGAATAAGCCTTGACATGGCCCGAAGGGCGGTCCCGATCCCCACGGACTTGCGACTAGCGCCTGTGCATGAAACGATCACGGGGAACGATTTCACCACAAGGATGACAAGATAAAACAAGAACTTTAGAATGAAACCCAAAAAACAGTCGTTATGCCAAACAACCATCAAGAGAAAAGTACAACAAGAAGACAAGTACAAAAGCATTGGTCCGCAACACCACATGGACCAGAGACGACATCTCCACCAAGATCACCTCGTGACAAATGGATCACATACCCGCTTGTCACCACCAATTCTCAAAGTCCTGCTATCCAGAACACCCACCATCACCAAGCGGTGCTTTCCCTTTTCCTGAACCTGGCAAAAGAAAGTTTACATATGCCCAAAGGCATATGTAGGGTGTGAGCAACACTAACCCAGTAGGATTCCACCCATAGATTTCATAAACATTCCATATCAAATAAACCAAATCTGCTTCATTTTAAATAAAACATGTCATGGTAACCAAGTTCACTATTTGCAATAAAACGCCTTTCAAATCATTTCAACGACTAGTATAAAAGCAAGCCTTTCAATTGGCATGAATAATCATTTCCGTCATATAGGCACGGATAAATCATTTTATAAACACTGACATGTAATAATCATCATCAATCATAGCACCATGGTTATAAGTCCCGAGGTTAGATGAAAGACTCAAGGATCCTGGACTACCCACCTAACTACCCAGACTCCCATGTGCTTTAAAGAAATCAAATAAGGGGAAAATCATTCATCTCAAATCAGTTTCATCAATCATAGTCCAAGCAGCCCCAAATCACAGTTTCAACATGTTATTTCATTTTCAAAACCAACATCAAATGGTTTCCATCAAAACTCTTGCCTTTCAAAACAATTCACTTTATTCAAAATCCATAAAACATTTCATGCTTCCATTTCTCAAGAATCATCAAAATCATTTTTGAAATCATTCTTTTCAATTTCAAATCATTTTTTGGAAATCATTACTTTACTTGAAAAGCCCATAGTCAATGAGGTTCAACACACACCATGCCATTTGAAAACATTTGTCAAGAATCAAATTTCATGCTTTGGAAATCAATTAGAAATCCTTTTCAAACCAGACAAGCAACAACAGTTTCAATTGATAAGAATAGTATTATGAAACCACCTACCTCAAGAACGGTATCATTAAACACTCTACAAAGGATTCACAACCAGTGGGGAAGAAGAATCCACATTAGCAAGAGGAGATCCACAACAATTCCCGCACAATGATCAAGGAAAGCCAACCTCTAACTCCCTTACATTGTTCTCCCTGCAAGGAAGAACAAGAACTGATACGAGAGCTCCAATTACATAAGTTGGAATGCCAAAACCTTTCTGGAACACACACACAAGCTAAAATCCAAGCAAAAGGGAGAAGAATGACCGGTTTAATAAAGGGAAATCAAGTTTAGAGATGCATTAAAGCCTTCCATTAAGATTGCCCAAGGTTGGAGTAACCGCGCCAAGAGATCAGACGCTTAATCTGGCGTTTCAAATTCCAAACTGGACGATACCACGGGGACAACCGTGCCCTGGTGCAAGGATCCAGGCCATTTTGGCCTCGCCTCGCCTTCCACCACACCCATGGTGGTCCCCTGTTGGATGTTTCACATAGCGTGTTCCAGCCAAGGCCATGCCCAGTGAAACACCTTGGCCCCAAAACCCTGGCCATTTTGGCTTGGTCACGGCTTCCACCGTGCCCGTGGTGAAGCCTTGTTGGTCGTGGTGGACAGGGCGACCACCAGTGAGCCACGCCCTAGACCATGCCTTGCATTGGGCGTGGGCTCTGCCTGTGGTGCACAGGTGACACCCAAGTGCAAAACTGCCGGTCCAACTTGTTTTGCACCGCAAAATGTCCAAAAACCACTTTGAAGCCACCGCACACCTCCGATGCTTCCGAAACCAATAAAACCAACATAAGGCTCAAAAGAAAATACACCTATGATCTAGTGGATGTTACAACTCTCCCCACCATAGTATTTTCCATCTCCAGAAGATCACGTTAAGAAGACTGGTCCACAAAGAGATGATGCCACTACTCTCTCATCATCGTCTCACGCTCCTATGTCTCATGAGCATCCGAACCATGCTGCAACAGAACTCGGACTAAAAGTATAAACTTTCCACAGAGAACCTTCACTTGAAAATCAACAATCTGAACCGGTTGCTCGACCACGGTCATATTAAGTTCCACATCAAGGTCCTCCCAATTCAAGACACGGGGCGGGTCAAAAAGATATTTCTTGAGCTGAGACACGTGAAACACATTATGGATTGAAGTCATTTGAGGTGGCAAGGCCAAACGGTTCGCCCCCTTCTCAATCCACTTATCGGCCTCAAAAGGTCCCACATATCTCGGTGTCAACTTCCCTTGTTTCCCAAAGCCGTCGGTGACCCAGTCGAGGTGAGGCTCTCAAGTACTCCTGGCTACCAACCGTGAACTCCAAAGGATGTCGACGACAATCCGCATAAGCTTTATACTGGTTCTGAGCCGTCACCAACCTCTGACAAATCATCCAGATCTTCACCGTCGTCTCCTGGACCAAGCTAGGTCCTACCAAGGAAGCTTCACCAACCTTCGACCAGCAAAGCGGTGATTTATAAGGCTAACCCATACAAGGCCTCAAATGGTGCCATTTTAATGGACGATTGGTAGCTTTTGTTATTAACAAATTAAACTAGTCCCAAATGGCAATGCAATGCTCCTCCAAAGTCAAGGACGCAAGCACGGAGCATGTCTTTCAGAATCTGAATAACCCATTTTGTCCAACCTTCTGTTTGAGGATGGTACAATCTGCTCAGCTTGACCTGGGAACCCATCGCCTCTTGGAGGCTTCTCCAAAATCGAGATGTGAATCGGGGATCCCTATCGGAAACAATGGCAGACGGAACTCCGTGCAGCCTGACAATCTCTTGCATGTACAGATTTCCCAGATCCTCAACTTTGGTGGTATCACAAATTGGAATAAAGTGAGCCAATTTGGTCCGTTTGTCAATCACCATCCAAATCACATTCTTTCTTCGGGGAGTACGTGACAACCCAACAACGAAATTCATCGATACCTCATCCCACTTCTAAGTCGACGTGTGAATGGTTGTAGAAAATCTGAAGGAATCAGATGCTCAACTTTGACCGTTATAACAATGAGAAACAAAATTAGTGTTGTCTCATATCTGGCCATCAGAATAAACGTCTCATGTCATAAAACATCTTAGTTGTGCCTAAGTGCAATGCTCACTGGGAATGATGACAATCTCCCATCACAACCTTTCTTGCAGGCGACGAAACGACATATCGGTTCCTGAAGCAAAGGATGTCCTTTGGAGATAGACCATTCACCGATGGTCTCCCCACCATATAAAGAATCCTTAATGCCTTAGAACTCATCATCAAGTTGCTCCTCCTAGAGGATTATCTTGAGAAGAGAGGATGCCAACTGAACACTTGCCAGAACAGACTCGGCCCCCTCCACTCAAACTCCAAATTGCATGCGAGCAAAAAGAGCCATAAGATTCCACTCCTCTCATGGTTCCTTCACGGTCTGGAGTGGCAACTTCTTGCTAAGGGTGTCACCAACCACATTTCCCTTTCCAGGGGTGTAAGCAATGTCAATGTCGAAAGATTGCAGGTACTCCAGCCATTGCTTTCGTCGGAGATTCAAATCTCTTTGTGAAAAGATATAACTTACGTTTTTGTGATCAGAGTAAACGGTAAACCTTTCCCAAAATAGATAGTGCCACTAACTCTTAAGCGCGTGCATCACAACCGCGAGTTCTAGATCGTGCGTTGGATAGTTCCTTTTGTGTGGCCGAAGCTTATGAGAAACATAAGCTTCAACTCGTCGGAGGAAGTCTAACATTTTGAATCCCAAACAAATTTCACCCCCTTCCGAGTGAGAGCAGTCAATGAAGAGGCTAGCTTAGAAAAATATTTCACGAATCGACGATAATACCCAGCTATACCCAAGAAGTTCCGAATCTTAATGATGTTCCACGACTCCTCCCATGACATGACAACTTTCACCTTTTTAGGGTCAATTAAGATACCATTTTCGGAGACCATATGCCCCAAGAACTTCTCCTCCTGAATCCATAATTCGCATTTATATCGCTTGGCATAAAGTCGGTGATTCCTAAAGATGTCCAAAACTGCTTTCAAATGAAGCACCTGATCCTTCTCGGTTTTAGATTAAACCAAGATGTCATCCATGAATACCACAACAAAAGAGTCATGGTCCTGGTGAAAAATCCTGTTCATTAGCGCCATAAACACATCAGGAGCATTGGTCTAATCGAATGACCTAATAAGGTAATCATAATGGTTATACCTGCTCCTGAAAGCGGTTTTTGGAATATCAGACTCCTTGACCCTGAACTGGTGGTAACCTGACCAAAGATCAAACTTAGAGAACCACTTCGCCCCTTTCAGCTGATCAAACAAATCGCCAATATGGGGCGAGAAATACTTGTTCTTGATCATAGCCTAATTTATGCTTCCGGTAATCGTCACACAAGTAAAGGGTTTCATCGATCTTTTTGGCGAAAGGCACTAGTGCTGCCCAAGATGACACACTGGGTCGAATGAAGCCTTTGGACATCAAGTCATCCAACCAATTCTTAAGTTCGGCTAGTGCCATGCAGTGAGTGGGAAAGAATATGGGCTGAGTACCTGACACCATGTTGATAGAGAGCTCCACCTCCCTCTTTGGTGGCAAACCAGAAAAGTCTGATGGAAACACTTCTGGAAATTCAACAGCTATTGGAGGCAGTTCACTCCAAGAGGCTTCCTGCTCTAATTCAACAACACACAGGGGTACGCCCTATCCAGCTCCGGAAGAGGTGGTCTGGCTCGACTAGCCCTCAGGTCTCATTCTTCCTGGAAAACACGAAACTTCCCATCGGGGGTAGTTTAAGACACCCGTCGATGATAACAATCAATCCGAGTTTTATGGGAAATCGACCAGTCCATTCCGAGAATAACAGTTAGGACTTATTTCAAGAATCAAAAAGTCCTAGACGAGCTCGATCTCTGATAAAGGGAAAACACAAGAGGGGCATCGGAGACCCTGCTCTCTCTTCATCCCGAATGGCTGCAATTTCCATCACATAAGGCATGAGCTCCGTAGTAAGTTCAATAGGTCCATGGTGTGGGTTGATACGAAAGAATGTGGGACACTAGTATCAAATAAAGTAATCACTAAAGATGAATCAATAGCATTGATACCTCTCATTGTTATAGGACCCACATCAGTTTCTACTGGAGGCTCGTCCACTGTGTGAAGTTGCTTCGTTCTTGATGCCTGTGACTGACACCCCATTGTTCTTGAAGTATTTGACTGCGCCGTAGATCCTCTCGGTACCGTCGAGCCTGTACCACTAGCGGAGCGGTAAAAACATGGCAAAACCTCTACAAGTGGTCTGAATGTCCGCATGAGCTTCGAGTGCCCAACCTTGCCACATTGGAAACAAGTCCGCGAGCCTCTACTGTACACTATAGATGGTCTGGAAATTTGCTGTCGAGGACCACCACTATTGTTTCTACCACGAGGCTCATTTCGCTTTCTCTTCCCATAAAGGGAACTTCTAAAGCTGCCACTTGGAGTAGGAGGAACTCCAGTCAATCCTGACTTACCAACTAGGTCAATTTTCGCCATTAGAGCCCTATCCGGAACATCAGCAAGTGGTAAGCTTCAACATAAAAACCTGAGATCGGATATCCAGTCGTAGACCCATCTAAAACCTCCAAGTTTTCATTTTCTCATTCGACACCACCTCAAGTGAGAACTGAGCAAGTTCAACAAATGATTGGCATACTGAGTCACTTAACCAATTACCCTGGTGAAGGTCGAGAAACTCTATAGACTTAGCCAATACTATCAACTCTGGATAGACATGCTCTGTAAAAAGTGAGTTGAAGTCTTTCCACTCAAAGCTCTCATTACGCTTTATCAGGACTATAACATCCTTTCGTCTCTTGCTAGGCCCCTCACACTTGAAGACGACACACTTCACCTTAATGGAATCCGACGTCTCCAAGAACTCGAAAAGTCGTTCAATCTTTCACAACCAATCCTCCGTCTTTTGAGGATCGTTCCTTCTCTGAAAAGATAATGGTTTCTGACAAAGAAACTTCCGGGCTCGATCTCTACCATCGTCTCTTCGAGGTTCCACCCTTGTAGCCTGAGCGGGGACAAGTGTGGCCCCTTTGCGCAGAGCTTGGACCGTGCATACTACTACCACACGAGGTTCTGGTCGACTGGAGGGTTCGCTTGATGTGGTTCATCAACAGTTCTCTCCTGAAGCCTGTTCAGATGTCCTTTTGGGGGCATGACACTACACAACATCAACAAATAACAAGGGAACATCTGTCAAGGGACACAAGTACATCAACTCTATCAGTCAAAACTCAACTCGGGATTAGGGAAAAGTCTAGGTTCATATCAAAATAATTCCCCACTTTTCCCAACCACCCATGGTGATAAGAGTCTCGAAATGTGAGAGAGAAAACATAAACTTTCATTGATTGAATAGGAATTACAGAAGAAAAAGGAAGAAAAATGAATGGAGGTGGAGAAGTATCACGTGGAGTCGTTGCGCCACCAGGCCAAGACCTAACCCTCTTGCTGCTTTCGCTGGAAGCTTGATTCCCAAAAATCCGTAATTCCCCCAGCCATTTGATTCCCTTATTTAATACTCCCAACAAACCCAACAACCCCAACAACTCTTATTTAGCAATTACTTATCTACCCCAGGCAGTTACAACCACTCCTATTGCGTTTTACAATATTACCCCTGACAATTATTAAATCCCTATCCTAGTGCCCAACAATCCCCCAACCCCTGTCCCCAGTGCAGCAAGCACCCAACCCCAGCACCCATGTTCCTATCAACCCCAGTGCAGCAAGCACCCAACCCCGATCTTCCCTCTTGTGCTGCCAATGTAAACGCGATATCCTTAAGGCGCCGCAGTTGGGAATCATTTACCTGCTGTGAATACTCAGGTATAAGCTGTCCAAGGACATCAGAATTGGGTGACACAACACCAAGTCCACCAATCCACCCATCCTTGATTGCTATTGAAGGAAGCTCCAACTGACCATTTGCGCTCCCAGAAGAATCAACTCCAACTACAGAAAATGACTCAAAGTTCTCTGCAAGCTACATCCTAATCTGTCACTATGGTTCTCCAACTGGAATATGAAGACAGAGAACATCAAGGTTATACTCTCTCCTCATCTTCGGAGGTCCTAGAACACAACTTGGATTTGCAACTGATAAAGAACTAGAATAGGGGGCAACACTTTCTGGAAATTAATAGCAACAACAGTTACAAAACAGAGCAGAAAAAGGACAGAAAGAAGGAGTACACTTCAGGAGAGAACTCCTGCCCAAGCCCTTGGCCGACTTCCTGATTTCTACCCTCTCCTTTTTCCCCTTTCCACCCCTTCCTTTTATAACTGAACAGCCCACAAAGGATCTCCCAACTGTGGGGTCCATTCTGTTATTCCCTGGAATCCCTCCACCCATTCTGTTATGCAGTTGAGCTGGGGGGACCACTTCAACCGATTGGTTAGGCGGTTGTGCTGCTGAGGGGACCACTGCCAGCTGTGCTGGATGGTTAGGCGGTTGTGCTGCTGAGGGGACCACTGCCAGCTGTGCTGGATGGTTAGGCGGTTGTGCTGCTTGGGGGACCACTGCTAGCTGTGCTGGATGGTTAGGCGGTTGTGTTGCTGAGGGGACCACTGCCAGCTGTGCTGGATGGTTAGGCGGTTGTGTTGCTGGGGGGACCACTGCCAGCTGTCCAAGCATATTCTAGCATATTCCACCTTTGGGCCCATCTATAACAACTTCCTCTAACTGCTGTGGGCCCCAAGAATATTCCCACAGGATCCCAACATATTCCCTATGGGCCCCCATGGTGTAACTGCATGTACCCCCTAGATCCCCCCATGCAAATCCAGTTTTGTCCTGCTGCAGATTCCCCCGCATACCTATCACTGCCACCACCTGAAAATCCACCTTGTCCTCAAGGTGGAGAACGTGATCAGCGAGGTCAATGTGCTTGCCTAGTCTGTCGCCAAGATCCGCCTGTTTTGCAACGTCCATGCCGAAGCCTCCAATGTGTGCAGCTGACACATCTAAGTTTAGCAAATCTGTTGGACCGTTTTCTGAAATGTCTCCAATATCATAGAGCTTATCGTGCGTTGCAATGTTCGTTCCCAGCCCGACCAGTCCAGGAGCACTAGTGTACCGCACCAGCATGCTATACGATAATTTAGACCAGACAAATATTGAGTTTATGTTGTTGGTGCTTGTCTCACCGCCCCTACAATACCGCTTCATTGTGCCATGGGTAACTTCCACTTCCAACGACTTCCCATCATAACCCCCCATGCTCTAAGGCATAAGCAACCATGTCAACAAAAAATCTGTGCTCATACCAAATCTCAACAATTCGGAACCTTGATTTGGTCAAAGAAATCTCTTGAAAGATGCCTGCAAATCCTCCATATTTCTGCAGAATGATATTCTTTGGCATAAGATATAGTGGCCAACGTATCCTGTACATAATATTCCCCGAAACCTTGCCAAAGGCATAAATAGACCGTGTTGCATAGTTTCGGGTGACAACATGATCTGCCCACATTGCTTCCCTTACAGATTTCAGCCTTGATGTTGAACGATAAATCCAATCGTCAAATGCTTGGGGATGACGCCTTGTGTGATCAACAACTTTAGCATTAATAAATTCCAAGGAATCCTTAGCAAACCCTCCCACGTGCAAGGTCTTTGTGAGCACAACTATCAAGCTAAATCCCAATTGTACCCTGGTAGCGTCACTAGGCAATTCTGCTTCTCCACCAAGCATTTTTTGCAGTGCTTGTTGGGCATTATCCACGACCCTGTTGATGATATAGCTTTTAGCCACAGTAGGATAACCGACTACAACCTGTATATTAGAACCAATAACCTCGTTCCAGTCCTGGAGACCTTCTTTGAACTTCAGTTGAAACACATGCTTAACAGAAGGCTGAACCAATATCCTAGGAACCATTGTCTGAGTCAAGAGACGAGTCATTATGTCTCTGCCAGAGTGCAGAACAACCAAAAGACACCATGAAGGACAAGCCCATGGTGGCTTTGGTGGTTTGGGAAACTGTGTGGCTTGTTCCTGACGTTCTCGACAGAATTTATCCATGCATTTTCTCAGAATAGGAGGTTGCTGTTAAGTAGTGGTCGGACCAGGATGGTTTAGTGCAAACCACGAGCCTCTTTGCCCCCATGCAAGAATTTTCAGTAACACCACTTCCTCTATCAAACATGTTGGTGCGATTTCCTTACGTTGCTTTTTAGGAATTTTATCAATGGTCGCTTCTTGTTGGTAAGGCAAGTCCGTCTGCAATTCAGCCTGCAAGACTATCCATACTGATGCATGTGGAAAGATGTCGTTATATGCTGCTCCAACAACTGGGAAAAATTCTTTTAAGGCAGGGCAAAATTCCTCCAGGAGGCCAAGTCTCCTCCACTGCTCAGAATCCTTCGTATCAATCTGTACAGGTGTTGTGAGCAGATCATTTGTATAGTATCCTAGAAATTGCAGCAGGTGCTTGAGCTTGACGCTGCCAGGCACGAAAGCGCTCGGGCTTGAGGACAAGACCGAAGAAATAGGCTCAAGTCGGTGCACAAGAACGGCCTGGTCATGTGCAGCCGCAGTCGCATCATGTCCCTGCGCCGCGAAGGCACCAGAATTCTCGGGCTGATGGGCTGGGTCGGCCGTAGGTGATTCCTTGTTGCCGGTGGTTGCTGAAAAAATTTCTGGACAGGTGTTTGAACCTGACGGAGGGCTAGGAACCTCCTGTGGGAATTTCTCCAGGTGACACACAAGATGAGATAGGGATGCCCAGAAAGCAGCTTGCTCCTGGCGATCTTTGTTGGAGGCGACAGTCAAATCAGCGATGGCCGTTTCCAAAGCAGTCAGACGCTGTTCTATAGAATCCATGCGCGAATGAGTGCAGGTCTCCATGTGGGGTGCTGAGGGCTAGTATCCGGCAGGTCGGGCCAAATTGATAAACTAGAATAGGGGGCAACACTTTCTGGAAATTAATAGCAGCAATAGTTACAAAACAGAGCAGAAAAAGGACAGAAAGAAAGAGTACACTTCAGGAGAGAACTCCTGCCCAAGCCCTTGGCCGACTTCCTGGTTTCTACCCTCTCCTTTTCCCCCTTTCCACCCCTTCCTTTTATAACTGAACAACCCACAAAGGATCTCCCAACTGTGGGGTCTATTCTGTTTTTCCCTGGAATCCCTCCACCCATTCTGTTATGCAGTTGAGCTGGGGGGACCACTCCAACCGATTGGTTAGGCGGTTGTGTTGCTGAGGGGACCACTGCCAGCTGTGCTGGATGGTTAGGCGATTGTGCTGCTGAGGGGGCCACTGCCAGCTGTGCTGGATGGTTAGGGGGTTGTGCTGCTAAGGGGACCACTGCCAGCTGTGCTGGATGGTGAGGCGGTTGTGCTGCTGGGGGGACCACTGCCAACTGTCCAAGCATATTCCAGTATATTCCACCTTTGGGCCCATCTATAACAACTTCCTCTAACTGCTGTGGGCCCCAAGAATATCCCCCCAGGATCCCAACATATTCCCTATGGGCCCCCATGGTGTAACTGCATGTACCCCCTGGATCCCCCCATGCAAATCCAGCTTTGTCCTGCTGCAGATTCCCCTGCATACCTATCAACAACCTTGGTGGCCTGCATATCTTCCAGAAGTTGAGGACAACCAACACTGACACCCCCTGATTGCATGACTTACTCCATTGTTTCTTTGGGAACATCTTCTGAAAACCAAAGGACTTGCCGGATAACAGGGAAGTATACAGTTTCTCCAATTTCCAACATTTCCAAGTCCTCATAAGGGTGTTCAGACCCCAATGGGAATACACAACAATAGATAACTCGGAGCTTGTCTCTCAGCCAGTAAGCTAAAGATGTGGAAATTTCATGATCTGGACCAGTTCATTCCCCAGAAATTTGATCCTCAACTATGATAAAAAGTGAATGGACTAGAATTTGGAATTTCTCATCACCCCATGTGTCTAGGATGAGCTCTCCAAGCACTAGTGACTTCTTCTCTAAACCGTAATAACGGTCCACCCCATCTAACAAGAGCGTGTTAGTGGAATCAGTTGAATCTATATCAACCGACACCATTTGAACTACTTTAGATTTTGAAGAAGCAACTCCTACAGATTGTACATATCATAGAACCTCATATTGAACAAATACTGAGGCCGAAAAAACGATCAAGATATTTCTGGTGACTAGCTCTGTTCTCCTATCTTGTAATGCACAAAATTCACAGCCTTCAAGGGAAATAGGGTAAAAAGCTTCAACAGTGGAAACAAGCATTCCATATTCAAAAGTTTCAATTTATGCTGTTTGAAAATTGTCTCCAGTCGGTCCGGATTTTGGAAGATGGTCTAGGTAAAGTTCCCCTTTACCAACAGTGTCCCTCTTCACTTTCCCATGTGACAAATGAGCCATTGATTGGACCACTGCTTGAGTTGTAGGCCTAGATTTCCTGCTACAGCCAAAGCACTAAGTATCCGGATAACTTTGCCAAGGACAAGCCCATTGTGGTGGCTCAGGCGGAGGCTTGGGAAACCACGCACCTCCTGCTGGTACAAGTATTCTTCCCTTAGACAGCACTTCTATCTGGACGGGATAAATACCAGTCCTTTCATCCTTCTGCAGTCGACACTTCTGAGTTTGCATACCAACGTCGTTGACTCCAGCATATGCCTTCATCCAGCGCTGCTTCGCCAACTGTAACTCTTTCTGCTCCTGTGGCTTATCGTATAGTAGTTTTTGAGCCTAGCTGGGAAGAGTTACAAGTGCAAAAAAGAAGAGATCAAACAAGATGACAGATAAAAAGAAGCTATAGAAGCATTGCAGCTGGAAACACCTACGAAACCTGGGTATACCTTCTGGAATGGGTTATTATTTTACAAATACCGGTTAGTTTTGCCAAGGAAATCAGTGCCGATTCCAAAACCATTACAGTATTTTCATTCATCTCCAGCTGCAGGACACTTGAGGTATTTGAAACCTTTTAAATGTCTGGCTGACGGTGTTTTTTGGGCTGGAATGACATGGAGTGTGCAACAATTTGTCCGTGAGTGTGAACTTTGTCAAAATAAATAAATATGAACCTCTGAAACCAGCAGGATTAATTTAGCCCCTCCCAATACTGAATACGATATGGGAGGAGGTGTTCATGGATTTTGTGTCTGATTTGCCTAAATCCCAGAGATTTGAAGTGATATTTGTGGTGGTTGATCGACTTAGTAAATATGCACATTTTATTCCTCTCAAGAACCCTTATTCAGCCAAGACAGTGGCAGAAGTATTCCTCAAGAAGATTGTTCAACTAGATGGCGTTCCTAAGTCGATAGATAGTAAGTGATTGAGATCTAATGTTCACAAGCCTTTTTTGGCGGGAGCTATTCAAGTTACAGGACACAACGCTCATGATGAGTTCCTCTTACCATCTGCAAACTGATGGACACATAATGAAAAGAAAGCAACAAAACAGACGCTAACAGTAGTGAACCGGTGCTTAGAGGTGTACTTGAGGTGTTTTTCATGAGATAAACCCCAAAACTGGGTAATATGGTTGGCCTGGGCAGAGTACAATTACAGCACATCTTACTATACTTCTACTGGACAAACACCATTCGAGGTAGTGTATGGCCGGAAGCCACCACATGTTTGGCATTATACCGGGCCAAATATGGCCAAATATGCTAATAAGCAACGTCGGAAGGTGACATATGCAGTGGGGGATCTGGTCTGGGTTTGCTGCGTCTGAATATACCGGGAGGGTAACCAAGATTAACCCGAAATTAGCTGTCAGATTTGAAAAGTGATGGCAAAGTGGGGGCTGTTGTGTACAGGCTGAAACTTCTAGAAGACAGTAGAGTGCATCCAGTGTTCCATTTATCCCAACTAAAGGCTGCCGTTGGCAAGCACAAACAAGAAAAATCTCTGCCTGGAGATTTGGTGGAGGAAGAGGTTTATCCAGTGGCTATTTTGATTGAAAAGACAAGGGGAAGAACCTTCCTTTGGCTGGTTAAGTGGCATGTGCGTGACAACAAAGAGGCCACCTGGGAAGATGCGGCAGTGATCAAGGCCCTGTTTCCCGATTACCACCTTGAGGACAAGGTGGCAATTCAAGGGGGAGGCATTGAATTTACTTACCATAGGAGGGGAGTACGCGAGGGTGCTGGGGAAGCTGCGTAAGGGTGCGGGGGAGCTGTGTAAGGGTCTAGGGGGAGCTGTGTCAGGGTCCTGGGGAGCTGCGTCCGGGTCCAGGGGGAGTTGCGTAAGGGTCCTGAGGTTCCTAATTACATACCATATTAAATGTCTATATGCGGGAGGGGAAATAAAAGGAGGATCAGGCTAGGAGAGGAGTAGATAGTTCGTTGGTTGGCATGAGGCGCGAGCCTAGGTCTAGAGAAGAGTCTTTTCCCGGAGTGTAACCGATCTTGTTTGTCAATTGAGCTTTCTGGTATTTCCTTTTCATCTAGAAACACCTCCATCACATGGTAGTGCCGCATATGCCTTTGTTTATCATTATTTGGTAAATGCCGTTACAATGTTTTTTTTTTTCTTATGTTGGAATTGTGAGAAAGCTGAGCATGCATAAAATTAAGTAACTTGGGCAAGTTAATTGTTGATTGATTGCTGTATTGTACGAATCACAAAGTGGGCACTGTGTTTTGTTTGTACATGTGCGCACACAATTTACATGTATTTTAGTACCCTCACACAGGTGTTCGTCCATTCAAGTTTGATTGAACTTGATCAAACTTTTGCAATTTTAACCTATGCTTGTACAGGTTAAAAAGTGTGGTGATTGATTTAAAAGTGGTTAATAAGTGAAAATAGATCCTAGAAAACATTGCTGCTATTTTGGGAACAACACAAGTCATAGGGATGCATGTGACAACATAGCATTGGATAGAAACGAATAAAATGTTAGATTGTTATTGATGACTCGTTGTGATTTCCTGTTTTTTTTCCTTGCAACTGACCCAATACTTGATTTTGTGGTTGGTTCATTCTTGGTTTACAATATTCTTTTCCTAGCTCATTCTTCATTGACGATATTGCCATTTGATCAGGACATTCACTCAAGTCAGTCTTCAGTGGCAAGACACTGACTCAATGAGGGAGGATTTGGATGATTTACAGGTGGGGCATGGTCCCTTTGCTACCTTTATTGCTTTCTTTCCAGAAATTGCTGCCCTATCACATCTGTTAACCAACCGTTTCTCCCTAAATTCTGTATTTCCCTCCAATTGGGTGTCTTGTGTTATTTTGCAGATTTTCTTGAGTACAAGATGGGCAATTTTACTAAACCTGCATGCTGAGATGTTCCGTGTCAACCAGTATCCTATACTTTAATGCAGTAATGGATATTGTGCCCTTAATTATATTTTCTATTCATGCTCATGCTCACAAACATAATTTGGATCACATTTCTTGCAGTCCATGAGTGTTTATCCTTTTGAATATGAGTTCAGTTTCCTTGAGGTCCTTGACTTGAAAAAGTATTGAAGACATTCTACAGGTTCTCATAGTCTTTGCTGTTGAGACCTTGGAGTTGGATTTTGCGCTTCTCTTTCCCGAGAGACACATCATTCTCCGCGTTTTACCTGTTCTTGTTGTTCTGGCAACATCCTCAGATAAGGATAATGAGTCACTTTACAAGCGGGTTAAAATCAACCGATTGACCAATATATTTAAGGTATTGTATAAGGTTGCTACTTTGGATCAATTCCTTTAGCTTTCCTTGCTTTTCTGGATTGTTTATGACCGTTTTATTTATTAATTCAATTTTTTGTGCATGCGTGCTATTTGAGTTGAATAAATTTTATTGAACACTTTACACTTGTTTTCTGGTAGCTTCTTTTCAACTGTTTTTCACAGAGGCTGGCCCTTTCTACAGAATGAGCTGGTAATTCCTGCATTTCCAGATCTTCACCTTTCTCCTGCTGCAATTTTAAAGGAACTGTCAACATATTTCCCAAAATTTTCTGCACAATCTCGTCTTCTCAGTCTCCCTACAACTCATGAGCTTCCACCACGGGAAACCGAAGTATATCCTATATATTGTTTTATTATTCCATTCTATTTGTGCAATTTCCTTTTTATTTTGGCATTTGATGTCATTAAGGCTCAGGTGTTGATTTTTTTTCATCCTTCCGGAAGTCAGGAATGCGAGTTATATTTTTTTCCGAGGATGGATACTGAGCGTGCCATTTTTCTGATGCCTTTACTCTTTTCATTGCATTGTCTCCTATTCCATTACTTGGGCAGCCTTAGGAGTCACTGTTGTTAACAGAAACATCATCTACTGTATCTACTCATGTGAGTTGCACTGCTGAGCGGTTGATGAGGTGAAGGGTGTCTAATCAGGAATGCGTTGGACCTTTTCAATTAAAGTGAATTAATTAAAACACCTTTTCAATGTGTAACATTCAAAATAATTCTATTAAAAAATATGGGAGTTTGACGGTATTGCCATGCATGATTTTATCATTGTCCATGTACCAACTTGTGCCATCTTTGACTTGGTCAGCGATAATGATAGATGGGTCAGTAAAACCGGTACTTAGGGGTGCACTTGAGATGACGTGGAAACACCAACGGCATGAAACACTTCGAAAGCACATCCAAATATTCACAACATAACTGTAGGATAAGCAATAATATCGTATAATATCATCTTCACCATATTTTAGCATTTTTCAGTGTGTGCTAATTTATAGTATGCCTGAGGGTAACAAGACGAATGAACCTGCTCTTAACACCCCATGTAACCTCCCCGACCCGGAAGCCACTAAACCGGTGCTTCGAGCCGGGTAGTTACATAACCTTAAGCGCGCCTCCCCGTACGCCAAAGGCTGCCGACTAGCAGCGGGGGTCTTTGTGGTCAAGTGGGGAGACTATACCTCCTTTCTATCAGAGTAAGCCACAACAGAAATTAACCAATAGCGGAAACAATAAACAATAAACAAGGAACATGTATAACAACCATTTTCAACAATAAATATGCCATGTCGTACTACAAGTGCAAAAATGAACAAAAACCCAACATAAGGACAACGACCAAAATCCCCAAGATGGTCCCGACTCCAGGTCCGGATCCTCCACCAAGTGCTACCCATGTCCACTCAACTATCTAGCAAGGACCCTTGCCTTTCTCCTGTCCTGCAAACATGAAGTCTGCTCGGGTACCCAATGGCGGCCCGAGCAGGGTGTGAGTACAACTCAGTAGGCCACCACCAACGGTGTCTACAAAATATCCAGTATGAACAGACCAAAAGGAATATGAATGATAATTGCCAAGTAATTATTTAAGGTGCCATTAACCAGTTCAGAGCCAAAGCCATTGCCACTTCCATTACCATTCATTTCACACCAATTATCACCACTTACCATTTCATCACATTTCCATGGGTTAATCACATACATTATGTTACATGGGTCTAAGGCCAACAATCACATGCAAGTGGGTAAACACATCGTTATCCTATCTCACTAGGACTAACCCGTTCATAGCAACCATATCCTCACCTCGAAGCCTCAGTCCGTGTGGGTGCAACCGTTAGGAGAATAGATCCTCAGTCCCCATTCCTAACCCGTGCATTTAGGGTGGAGTTCAGAGCACCAGTCTTCACTCGACCCGTCGGCGTAGATCCTCAAGTCATACCCCACTCTACCAAGTCATGTGCACATGCTTATATATATAAGTAACCATCAACCCACCATACCATTGTCCTTTGACAAACACCATTCACAACAAACCACACGGGAATTCACATTATGCCATAACCCATTAACACATTAGCATTTCACATCATTTAACCATTCACTCAATTTCCATGTGTTATGCCTATCTCACTAAGCATTCAACACTAAACCCATAACCTATCCCGTTATGGTCTTTAATCAGTTTACACATTAACCCATTTAACCCGTTCATCATTTCCATGAATCAACCATTCAACCCATTCCAAATAACCCTTAGGTTATTGCGAAGTCTAGGTGCATCACCTAACTTCTATTCCAAGTTCAACCAATCATGCCAACATATTCGTCAAGGGCTCTACGATTTATTACAACAAGGTCAGTTGTTTAATAACAATCCCTAAGCCCGGGAAAAGCCGACACATCCCATGGATGGCCCCAATTAGGTCAAGTCATTCTCAACGCATCCCATGGGGATCGTGAGGGTCCCCATTTATCGTTTTTAAGCACCCTTTACACCAAACGCATCCAGGTTGATCAAAGCTCATCAAAAGGAAACCATGAGCAAAGCCACACATGCATAAATCCAGCATAAAACTATGGGATAACATTTGTAGACCACCTACCTCGAAACCGCGGTTGAACGCACACTCAATCGAGTCTTTAGACCTCAATCCAACCAGCCTTTGGAGCGTCAACCTAGAACTCGCCCCAAAGATAGGGTTTTAGAGCTTCGGAACAATAGGGAGAGAAGATACAAACCCTAAACCAAAAAGAGAAGCAAGGATGAGATTAGCCTTACTCGGAGCTTCGATCCGCATCCAATGGCACCAAAAACGCCTTAGATACGAGGGAGATTGACCTCTTGGGGCTCTTGGGCGATTTGGTTCGTTCCTAGGGTGAAGAGGGAGGAATAGAGAGGAAATTCCGAGTGGGTTCTTAAAATCTCGGGGTGCCAATTTTGTAAATTTTCCCAACTTTAAGAGGCTGCACGGTTTGGCCGCACGGTTTGACAAACCGTGCGCAAACCATGCGCATGCTACTATCTGGAGGAGGAGGGGTCGCACGGTTTACCTGGGCAGGCCGCACGGTTTGCCCTGGCTGTGCGCAGGCCGTGCGCCCAGGCTTGTCTTGCCCAACTTTTCTTTCTTTCATGCCCCGAGCCCCCGAAACACCCCCAAGACCTCATACTTTCTGAAGACATCTCTTGAAGCCCGAAACAAGGGATTCAACCAAAACATAACGAAAACACACCCTTCAAAAAACCGTGATCTTACAACCTCCCCACCTTATAACGGCTCGTTCTCGAGCCGAGTTTCCAAGCCTCATTGATCCACCGAAGAGAGGAGTTCGGGCCACTGAGCCCGCATATCCGATTCTCGCTCCCAAGTTTCTTCCTGAATTTTCCCATGCTGCCATAGTACTCACACTAATGGCACAACCCTGCCTCGCAAGACATTTTCACTATGATCCACCACACGAACCGGATGCTCCTCAAAGGACGCATCAGCATCAAGCTCCACATCCTCCACATCAACCACGTGAGATGGGTCAGGGTGATATCGTCGAAGCTGCGACACATGAAACACATCATGCATCCCACCATACCGCTGTGGAAGAGCCAATCGGTAAGCCACTGGTCCGATCCTCTCCACAATCTCAAAAGGTCCCACATACCTGGGCGCCAACTTACCCTGCTTTCGAATCTGACGGTGACCCAACCTTGGCGACACCCGAAGGAACATTTTATCGCCCATCGCAAACTCAAGAGGTCTACGCCTCCGATCTGCATACGACTTCTGCCTACTCTGAGCCGTAGCCATCCGCTTCCTGATCAACTTAACTCTCTCTGAAGTCTCTTGTACAAGACTTGGCCCCAATAACTCTGATTCACTGGCCTCTAGCCAACACAACGAAGATCTACATGGCCTCGCGTAGAGTGCCTCAAACGGGGCCATCTGAATTGTAGCCTAAAAACTGTTGTTGTAGGCAAACTCAACTAACGATAGGTGCTTCTCCCAAGAACTACCAAAGTCCAAGACACAAGCTCTTAACATGTCTTCCAACACTTGGATCGTACACTTCGACTGCCCGTTCGTCTGCGGGTGGAAAGCCGTACTCAAAAACACCTGCGTACCAAGCACCTTCTGCAACGCTTGCCAGAAACGCTTTGTGAAACGCGGATCTCAGTCCGAAACTATGGTCTGCGGAACACCATGCAACCGCACTGTTTCCCGAACATACAGCTCACCCAACTGGTCGACTGTAAAGGTCTCCTGAATCGGTAAGAAATGAGCCACTTTCGTTAACCGATCCATAACCACCCAGATTGCTTCATTCTTTCGCGGCGTCCTCGGAAGACCCACGACAAAATCTATTGTTACATCATCCCACTTCCATTCCGGAAAGGGCAATGGATGCAACTAACCACCTGGGTGTTGATGCTCAGCCTTCACCTGCTGACAGGTAAGGCACCGTGCCACAAAGCCCACAACTTCCTTTTTCTTTCCAGGCCACCAAAACTGCCTTCGGAGATCACGGTACATCTTGGTCAAACCAGGATGCACTGCCCACTTTGATGAATGGAACTCACACATCAACTCTTCCCGCACACACTTTGGCACAACCACACGATCATGAAAACGAACAACACCTCCCACGCCGACGGCCCAACCAGAAGGTAGCTCCCCAGCTTTAAGCTTTTCCTTCATGATCAAACACTCAGGATCATCAAGCTGACTTTCCTTAACTCGACTCAAAAGCGTCGACTCCATCGTTAAGGAATCAAGAGTGACCTAACCACTCTCCTCCTGCACCTCCAGGTGCATCTCTGCAAACAAAGCCATTACCTTCCACTCGGTGCTGGACTCCTGAACCACCTGATTCCGAACCTTCCTGCTCATAGCATCAGCAACACTGTTTCCCTTTCCCGGCGTGTACACCAACTCAAAGTCAAAAGACTAGAGATATTCAACCCATCTTCGCTGCCGAAGGTTCAGATCCCGTTGTGAGAAGATGTACTTTAAACTCTTATGATCGGTAAACACAGTAAACCGTTCTCCCAACAGATAGTGCCTCCAGCACTTCAAGGCGTACAACACTGCAGCCAACTCAAGATCATGAGTGAGATAGTTCCGCTCATGGGGTCTCAACTGCCTTGACGCATAAGCCACAACCCGCTCATCTTGCATCAACACAGCCCCAAGTCCGACTCCGAACGCATCAAAAAACACAATGTACTTCTTACCCGGCTCAGGTAAGATCAAGATAGGTGCGGTCGTCAACCGCTTCTTCAACTCTTGGAAGACGTTCTCACAAGCCTCAGACCACTCGAACGTGATTCCTTTCTTGGTCAACCTCGAGAGTGGTGCTGCCAAGCGAGAGAAATCCTGAATGAACCTTCGGTAATACCCGGCCAAACCCAGAATACTCCAAACATCAGAGACACTCTTGGGCTGCTCCCAAGATACAACTGCCTGCACTTTCCCTGGATCCATTGACACACTTGCCTCCGAGATAATGTGTCCCAGAAAATGCACCTCACTTATCCAGAATTGACATTTTGATTGCTTGGCGTATAGCCGATGCTTTCTTAGCGTATCCAAGACGATGTAAAGATGTTGGGCATGATCGTCCTGAGTTTTCGAGTACACTAAGATATCGTCAAGAAAGACAATCACAAACTGATCTAGATAGGGATGAAAGATTCGGTTCATCAAATTCATAAACACCACCGGTGCATTGGTCTAGCCGAAAGGCATTACCACAAACTCAAACAACCTGTACCGACTCGGAAAGCTGTCCGCAGTACGTCAGAAGACCTCACCCTCATCCGGTGATAACCTGATCTCAGATCAATCTTAGAAAACACTGATGCACCCCTCAACTGATCAAACAGGTCATCAATTCTAGGAAGAGGGTACCGATTTTTCACCGTCATCTGATTCAACTTTCGATAGTCAACACACAGCCTCAACGACCCATCGACCTTCTTTGCAAAAAGCACAGGAGATCCCCAAGGAGACGTACTAGGACGGATAAACCCCTTACACTCCAACTCCTCAAGTTGAACCTTTAGTTCCTGGAGTTCTGCCGGTGCCATTCGGTATGGCGGAATAGAAACTGGCTCCGCTCCCGGCAGCAACTCGATCATGAGCTCGACATCCCTCTCGGGTGGTAACCCCGAGAAATTCTCAGGAAACACATCCTGAAACCGATCCACCACGAGAGGAAAATTAGATTGTTCCCCTCCCTCATCATCATCAAGCATGATACATGCCACTTGAGCCGTGCGTCCACTCATCTGTTGACAAAACGGCCCCGCACGCCCTGCTCGAACATCCCATTCGCCACGGTGGACATAAACGTCACCCTCAAGCGACCTGAACGATACTCTGCGACGATAACAGTCTATGTGCGCCCGATACAACACCCACCAATCCATTCCCAAGATTAGGTCAAACCCTGACATCTCGAGAACGAACAAGTCCCACAGAAAACGATACCCACCAACTTCCAAGGCACATCCCTTGCACTACTTGATATCCTCAACCCGCACCCCCAACGGGGTGTCAATTGACATAACTCCACACACCCCCTCCACAGGTAAACCCAACACTACTACAAGTTGAGTAGAAACAAAAGAGTGCGTGGCACCTGTGTCAAACAACGCACTAGCAAACGTAGAAGCTACAAGGATCGTACCTCGAACAGTTGACGGTTCGGCCTCGCCACCACCCGACGCAAACTGAACTGCCTGAAGCTGACCTGCCCCTCTACCCTGGGCTCCAGCCTGAGCATCCTGCGCCGCACTGCCCTGCTGGCGTGAGCGATCTTGCCCTGGAGGTCCACGTCCACCGCCCCTGCCAGTACGGGCCGTGGAGCTCCAACTGCCTGCCTGATACGGGGCAACTGATCCTCTTCCCGTACCCGGTACCTACTTTTCATCATCATGCTCACCCGTCTGTCGAGGGTTCCTGCAGAACCTCTGCACATGCTCCATCCTGCTGCACGAACGACACTCAACTGGAGGTCGAGGACACTGACCACGCATATGCCCCGACCTACCGCATTGATAACAGAACACCTGGTTCCCACTCTGAGAAGCTAACCCTCTCTTCTGAACACCTTGCTGGAAACTTTCCAAACGGCGCTTCCGACCTTCAGAAGTGCACCACTTGTCCGCCCAGCTGGCACGACAAGCCCACCACCCGAAGCTCCCTTAAGGTTCCCTTCAGAGATGAGTGCCTGATCCATCACCTCTGCAAACCTCTTCAAGCGGAAGATATTTACTTGAGACCTGATCTCATGTCTCAACTCATCCTGGAAACGCTTTGCTACCGCTGCCTCATCCCCTGCTAACACTGGGACAAAGCGTCGCAAATCAGTGAAGCGACTAGCATAGTCCATCACCGATAGCGATCCTTGAGTCAGACTCATAAACTCTGCAGCCCGCTCTTGCCTGAAAGTCTCTGGGTAGAAATGCTCCAGAAACTTCTCCTGGAAAACCTTCCACGACATCCCCTCAGCCTGCTCGGTCTGAGCCTGAACGTTCCACCAACGCCTTGCCTGGCCCCGCACCATATAAATGGCCAGCCTTACTCGCTTTTCAACAGGGATCTCCAGATGATCCAGTATCGTCTGGACATATTCTAACCAGAACTCCGCTGCCTCTGGCCCACCGTCTTCGGTGAAGGTCGGAGGGTGCTGCAGCTGGAACTCCCTGGTCAGCTCAAACATACTCGGTGCAACCCGCCCTGGGTCCCGATCCATCATCTGCATATGGCGAGCCAAGTTCTCCCGGAACTGGTCTTCTCTACCTTCATTGATCACCACATTTTCGTGCTCTTCTACCGGAGGAGTCTTCTCAGCAACATCCTCCTGTTGCCCAACTGGTAACTGATGTCGTGGTGGCATCTCTCTACATTGCCAAGCACGAGATTTAGCACGCATACCATAAAACTTTCACGACTTCATCAAAAGCTCTTTACTAGCTACAACAATCCATTTTCATATACTAATTCAACGACACTAGCACCTCAAATTCACTGCCCCGACCATCCCTACCGCGGGCCATGGTTCACATGGGGTAAACAACCATGCACTACCACCAAACTCACACAACATTTTACAAGAACATTTTCCACTTCATTTCAACCCCTTATATTTCATTAAACATCATTTACCCACTTGTTTTATTTCATTCTTCCCATTATTTCTTGGTTTCATGAAATGCATGATGCACCCTACTTTCCTGCCTCATACACCCACCCCGTGCGTGTGCATAACACAATGCATGTCACCTATCTCCCTAGGTGCCTACGATGATGCATGAATGCAAATCCTCATGCCGTTAAGGCCACGAGCCAAATATCATAAAACAGTCACATCAAACCACATGTGCATCACCCAACGGTGAAATATCATCAACTGTAACAACGCACAACCATGAACAACATTTCCCACCCAGAGTGACTTGGGTTTTCTCTCGTACATGGGTGAGCTACTCCCAAGCACGAGCTCATTTACCAAGGCCCGACACATCTTAACCCTTGGCAACCTATCCCCAATAACAAGATCTCAGAGAAGGAGAAGAAAGACCTCCTCTGATACCACTTTGTAACGTCCCCGACCCGGAAGCCACTAAACCGGTGCTTCGAGCCGGGTAGTTACATAACCTTAAGCGCGCCTCCTCGTACGCCAAAGGCTGCCGACTAGCAGCGGGTGTCTTTGTGGTCAAGTGGGGAGACTATACCCCCTTTCTATCAGAGTAAGCCACAACAGAAATTAACCAATAACGGAAACAATAATCAATAAACAAGGAACATGTATAACAACCATTTCCAACAATAAATATGCCATGTCCTACTACAAGTGCAAAAGTGAACAAAAACCCAACATAAGGACGACCAAAATCCCCAAGATGGTCCCGACTCCAAGTCCGGATTCTCCACCAAGTGCTACCAATGTCCACTCAACTATCTAGCAAGGACCCTTGCCTTTCTCCTGTCCTGCAAACATGAAGTCTGCTGGGGTACCCAATGGCGGCCCGAGCAGGGTGTGAGTACAACTCAGTAGGCCACCACCAACGGTGTCTACAAAATATCCAGTATGAACAGGTAGTGCATGCAAAAGGAATATGAATGATAATTGCCAAGTAATTATTTAAGGTGCCATTAACCAGTTCAGAGCCAAAGCCATTGCCACTTCCATTACCATTCATTTCACACCAATTATCACCACTTACCATTTCATCACATTTCCATGGGTTAATCACATACATTATGTTACATGGGTCTAAGGCCAACAATCACATGCAAGAGGGTAAACACATCGTTATCCTATCTCACTAGGACTAACCCACTCATAGCAACCATATCCTCACCTCGAAGCCTCAGTCCGTGTCGATGCAACTGTTAGGAGAATAGATCCTCAGTCCCCATTTCTAACCCGTGCCTTTAGGGTGGAGTTCAGAGCATCAGTCTTCACTCGACCCGTGGGCGTAGATCCTCAAGTCATGCCCCACTCTACCAAGTCATGTGCACATGCTTATATATATAAGTAACCATCAACCCACCATACCGTTGTCCTTTGACAAACACCATTCACAACAAACCACACGGGAATTCACATTATGCTTTAACCCATTAACACATTACCATTTCACATCATTTAACCATTCACTCAATTTCCATGTGTTATACCTATCTCACTAAGCATTCAACACTAAACCCATAACCTATCCCGTTATGGTCTTTAATCAGTTTACACATTAACCCATTTAACCCGTTCATCATTTTCATGAATCAACCATTGAACCCATTCCAAATAACCCTTAGGTTATTGCCAAGTCTAGGTGCATCACCTAACTTCTATTCCAAGTTCAACCAATCATGCCAACATATTCGTCAAGGGCTCTACTATTTATTACAACAAGGTCACTTGTTTAATAACAATCCCTAAGCCCGGGAAAAGCCGGCACATCCCATGGATGGCCCCAATTAGGTCAAGTCATTCTCAACGCATCCCATGGGGATCGTGAGGGTCCCCATTTATCGTTTTCAAGCACCCTTTACACCAAACGCATCCAGGTTGATCAAAGCTCATCAAAAGGAAACCATGAGCAAAGCCACACATGCATAAATCCACCATAAAACTATAGGATAACGTTTGTAGACCACCTATCTCGAAACCGCGTTTGAACGCACACTCAATCGAGTCCTTAGACCTCAATCCGACCAGCCTTTGGAGCTTCAACCTAGAACTCGCCCCAAAGATAGGGTTTTAGAGCTTCGGAACAATAGGGAGAGAAGATACAAACCCTAAACCAAAAAGAGAAGCAAGGATGAGATTAGCCTTACTCGGAGCTTCGATCCGCATCCAACGGCACCAAAAACGCCTTAGAAACGGGGGAGATCGACCTCTTGGAGCTCTTGGGCGATTTGATTCGTTCCTAGGGTGAAGAGGGAGGAATGGAGAGGAAATCCCGAGTGGGTTCTTAAAATCCCGGGGTGGCAATTTTGTAATTTTTCCCAACTTTAAGAGGCCGCACGGTTTGGCCGCACGGTTTGACAAACCGTGCGCATGCTACTGTCTGAAGGAGGAGGGGTCGCACGGTTTACCTGGGCAGGCCGCACGGTTTGCCCTGGCCGTGCGCAGGCCGTGCGCCTAGGCTTGTCTTGCCCAGCTTTCCTTTTTTTCGTGCCCCGAGCCCCCGAGCCCCTGAAACACCCCCAAGACCTCTCATAATTTCAGAAGACATCCTTTGAAGCCCGAAACAAGGGATTCAACCAAAATATAACGAAAACACACCCTTCCAAAAACCGGGATCTTACACCCCTCCACACCGTTTTTTCTAAGGATCGACAACTAGTACTGAATCAAGCCTGCCCTTATTGGCATTGGTAGTTTATTTCTGTTGGACCCTATTTTAGTATAATGGGTATTTCTGAGTCCCAAATCGGAATATCCCGCCTTGTAATTATTTTTACTCATCTATAAAAGAATATATCCGCCTCACATTGAGGTAAGGGGAATTCGCCATCTACATGGTATCAGATGGTACTCTCTAATCCGAACCCTCCCTCCCTTTTTTTTCTCTCTCTCCCGTTTTGGGTTGTGAGAAAAATCCCTTGTGGATTCCCTCCCGGTTTTGTCCGGCGTCTCCCTCCCTACATCATTCTGCCCTTCCCGACGGCTCCCTCCTGCATATTCTCGGCGCCCTCGTCCAGGCGCCCTCGTCAAAGCGCCCTCGTCCAGGCGCGATCGGCTCGTCGCGCTTCCCGGCGGTCCTGCTTCCTGTGCGTGCCTCCAGCCGCTATGGCTCCCTCCAGACGGATCCCTCCTGACGGTCCTACTCCCTGCGCGCAACGCTCGAGCCGGACTTCTCCGCCTCTCATCCCAGGCCCGGCGCCCCTGTTCCTCCCGGCGGAACCTCCGCCTCTAGGCGGACACCTCCCGCCTTCTGACCCAGGCCCCCTCTCTTCCCGGTGTAGCACTCCCTGCGGTCTTTCGGTGTCGTCCGACCTCACCCTTATCTGCAGCACCCTTCCGGCAGGCTCCCGATTCTGCCCAGTGCCTGCTCTGTCGACTTTGTCTGCTGTTCTCCCGTCGGCCAGGCCCCCTGCGTCCCTCCCAACTCCCCTTTCGGCGCTCCTTTCAGCTCCCGCTCGATGCAGCACACCGCCTCCATCGTTCCTCCTCCCTCGCGAAGATCGACCTGCTCTCTCGGCTCCTCCCGATCCCGACGTGGCTCTCTCCAGACGCCGCACGACCCGACTGTCCCGACGACTCCTTCTCAGCGCTCCCGCGACACGTCCCGACCTGCTTCAGAAGCAACCACCAGGCACCGCCCCTTAGGTGGAAAACACTTGGCCCACCGACACTTCAATGGCTGGCTTGTCCACCCGCGGCCCTTCGACACCACCTCCGGTCGCCAGCTTTCCTACAAGGATGTACCCTCACTTCCATTGTCAGCCTTCCCGTGCGTCTGTACGACCGCCCGAACAACCGTCCCATCCTCCGTCATCGGCTCTACCGCAAGACGGTCCCTCTTCATTCAGTGACCATTACAGAACGACGCTCTCGCTAGAGGAGATTGCTTTGATACACTCTTATCGGGCAACTGTGCCACCATCCTCTTCTCCAGCCCCATTGCTCAGACTGGCAGCTCTACCGCCTGTGTTTCTCATCAACAGATTGCTTAGATGTTTGACTCTGGTGCGTCAGAACATCTCACAGGGGACTCCGGTATATTCACTACCTATCATCCGTACACAGGTGCCTCTACAATTACTGTTGCTAATGACTCAAAAATCCCTATTACTAGATTTGACACATGTCCCTTGACCCCGTCTATTCAGCTAACGTCGATCACTCATGTTCCTCAAAATCCATTTAATCTTATCTCCGTCAGCAAACTCACCATGGACTTCAATTGTGTTGCTACTTTTACCTCATCTGGTGTTAATTTTCAGGTGCGAAAGACGAATTGGGAACTCGGTCGAGGTTATCTTCGGAATGAGGTTTACATATTTGACACCCCACCATCTCTTGCTTGCTCATCCACCTCAGCCCGTGCTCTTGACCTACATTCTCGCCTTGGTCATCCATCGGCTTCCACCCTACATAAACTTTGCCCTCAATTCAGTTCCCACCTATTCTTCCATTGTGAATCCTGCAAGTTTGCCAAGCATCATCGGGCGACGTATGTTCCTCGACCGGAACTACGTCCTGCGAATCCTTTTGATCTTGTTCATTTTGATATCTGGGTCCTTGCACGGTTTCTAGTTAGTCTGGGTAAAATTATTATATCACCTTTATTGATGACTACTCCCGCATTACCTGACTTTACTTGCTTCGTAATCAGTCTGAAGTTTTTTCTACCTTTCAGACCTTTTATAATGAAATTCATACTCAATTCTCCACCTCCCTTATATGTCTTTGTTTCGACAATGGACGAGAATATTTATCCACTTTCTTTCAGCAGTTTCTTAAGGATAAAGACATCATTCATCAGACCTCCTGCTCTGACACACCTCTGCAGAGTGGAGTGGCCGGGCGGAAATATCGTCATATTCTGGAGACTGTTCGTGCCCTCCTCTTCCACATGAAGGTGCCTCTCCTTTTTTGGTCTGATGCCATCCTGACTGCTACCTACCTCTTAAACCGTCTTCCTTCTTCTATCCTTCAGGGGGAGACTTCATTCCGGACTCTCTTCTCCTCTCTCCCTCCTCACTCACTTCCTCTCTGGGTGTTTGAGTGTCTGTGTTATGTTTGGGACAATCGCCCCAACCTTTCTAAACTTTCTCCCAAATCCCTCCGGTGTATTTTTCTCGGATATTCCCACACTCAGCGTGGATATCGGTGCTTCTCTCCAGACTTACGATGCTATATCATCTCTGTCGATGTGTTGTTTATTGAGAGCTCTCCTTTCACTCCTTTCTATCCTCCTCTAGACACTACCATCGATGAGTGTCTTCCTCTCATCATTCACCCTCCTCTGGTGTCTCCCCCTACTGGTCATCGCTTTGGGACAGTCTACTCTCGTCGTCCATCGATTGCCCGCCTCTCTATTCAGGCTGAGGACACCATCGTTTCCACTTCGTCCGATGCTCCTGCCATAGCACCAGACGACTTGCCTATTGCACTACGAAAAAGTACTCGCTCTTGCCAAAATACTCCTCGTTTTTTCTCTTCATACAGAGGTTTGTCAGCACTGGAGACGATATCTATCCCCCGCACGGTTGGCGATGCCAAATCCCACCCGGGGTGGCTACAGGTGATGCAGGATGAACTGCAGGCTCTGGATAACAACCATACATGGGATCTGGTCTCCCTCCCTGCAGGCAAATAGGCGGCCGACTACAAATGGATTTATACGATTCGTCTCAATGCCGATGACACTCTCCATTGACTCAAAGCCCGCCTTGTGGCGAAGAGATTTGCTCAGACATATCTCATCGACTTCTTTGAGACCTTCTCTTCGGTTGCCAAGATGGCCTCTGTCCGCCTATCCATATCTCTGGCCGCTCATCATTACTGGCCGCTTCATCAACTGGATGTCAAAAATGCCTTTCTCCATGATTTTCTTGATAAAAAAGTCTACCTGCACCAGCCCCCCGGATTTCGTGCCTTTAGAGTCGACTCTCATGTCTGTCGCCTCCGTCGATCCCTATATGGCCTCAAGCAGTCTCCTCGTGCTTGGTTTGGCCGCTTCAGCACTGTCGTCACAGCCTTTGACCTCTCTCGCAGTATAATGGATCACACCGTCTTCTTCCGTACGACGTCAAATGGTTGTATTTTGCCGGTGGTATATGTTGATGATATCATCATCACAGGGAGCGACTCCACTGGAATCGCCCAACTCAAGGCGCACCTTCACCACCACTTCCACACTAAGGATCTTGGACCTCTCACCTACTTCCTTGGCCTCGAGGTGTCCCGACATTATCTCTCTCTGCCAACGAAAATATGCCCTTGATATCTTACAGGGTGCAGGGTTGAGCCAGACGACTGCTGTGGATACTCCTCTTGAGCTTGGGGAACGCTCTCTCCATGCCGACTCGACACCCTTCCCTCACCCAGAGAGCTATCGTTATCTGGTGGGCAAACTCAACAACCTCACCATGACACGACCCGATATTGCCTGCGCTGTTGGTAAAATGTGTCAGTTCATGGAGCATCCAACCAGATCTCAGTGGGATGCTGTCCTCCGCATTGCCAAATACATAAAGAAAGACCCTGCACCTTCGATACTCACATCATGCTCATTTGGATGTTGAGGCCTTCTGTAATGCAGACTATGATGGTTGTCTTGCTACCCGCAAGTTTACTTCTGGATTTGCCGTGTTCTTGGCCGGTAACCTCATCTCATGACGCAGCAAGAAGCAGACTGTCATCTCCAGATCTAGTGCAGAGGCAGAATACCGTGCCATGACCATGGTCACTACTGAGATCCTCTGGGTTCCTCATCTCCTCCATGAACTTGGTTTTCCAGCACAGACATCTGCTCATATCTGGTGTGACAATCAGTCTGCCACGAAGATTGTATCGAATCCCGTTTTCCATGAACTGACGACGCATATCGAGGTGGACTGCCACTTTTTCGCCACCATCTAGAGCAGAACCATATCAGTTTTGGTCATATTCCGACCACGGATCAGCTTGCCAACATCTTCACAAAAGGCCTCCCAGGAGCTCGTCTGGACTCTCACTACCAAGCTGGGTATACACAACCTCCACGACCCTGCTTGAGGGGGAGTATGTAAGACCTTGTTCGATGTCGTCTTTTTTCTTTTTGTGGGACTCTCAGTTCAAGCTGGGCATGTCCAGCTTGAGGGGGAGTGTTGGACCCCATTTTAGTATAATGGATATTTCCGAGTCCCACATCGGAATATTCCGCCTTGTAATTATTTTTACTCATCTATAAAAGAATATCTCCACCTCATATTGAGGTAAGGAGAATTCGCCATCTACAATTTTCAATGTAGCATCTGTTAAATATTTATATCATTTTATTAACCTGCATTAACGAACATAATATACACACCAATATTAATGAGTCAAAGAAGGGTGTTCTCAGTACAAGAAACATTCCACAACACTCTTACCATTTGGTTGATGCATATCATAAGCAGATGACAATAATTTCAATGGAGTGTTTAAACCCAAACTTCAACAAAGCTTTCTAATCACCATAGCCAAGTGATAGTGATTCTCAGCTAGGTGTAATCAACCCAACATTCATTTCATCATAATTTTATTGATCATTTATCATCTTATCAGCGTTTCATATCATTTGTGTGGCATGTATGAGAAATTCCTAGAGCCTTAACTTTGAGGCTGTGTTGTCTTTATCGTTTATCATGTATTGTAAATTGTTTTTTATTTCTATTTTAAATTTATATTGTTTAATTATGTTATTTAAAGTTTTTAGAATATTTGTTTTTTAATTTTCTCTTGTCTATGAGACATTTGGGTCTGCTTGTTTTGAGAATGAGATTGATTCAATTGTTGTTCTATTTCTCCCCTCTCCTCCTCTCCTCCTCCTCCTTCCGTTTCTTCTTTTATGAATCCCTTTTCTTTTGATTTTTTTATATCTTTCATCATTATTAATATTGTTATTTTCATATATGAACCACATCAAATTGATATGAAAGTAAATCATAATCTACCATTACTTGGATCTATTTTTGGTTTGATTTTCCTTTTGCCAATCCTTCGCAGCACGGTTTGATTGACCTTAGCAGACTGATGTACACCCACAGCTGAAAACCCCTTCAATTTGTACTTCCATGCTAGTGATGATGCACTAGACTGAAAATCAAAATGGAAAGGACAAAATCAGTCTAAACCATTTTGTCCCTGCCACACAAAACCCTTCACTCCATTTTCCAAAACCCTCATATGTGAACCCTCTGCTTGCCACACCCACGATACTGTTGTGCAACATAAGTAGAATCCATTTTAATCCCTCTCTTCTTCATTGCTTCATTTGCAAGCACAACCAAAGTCACCACTGCTTGTGTTGGTTGGGCAAGCTCTCTTGCTGTAATGCCCATGCAAACCAAATTATCACCAACAAGCCAGCTGGCCTAACTTCAGTCAAGATCATTGGTATAGGGGTTATTAACACGGTCCAACACCATGATGGCCGAACCTGGAACCATGAGAGCTGAGTGTTGTCCTAACCCTGTTAATGTTAGGTCAAAGGACTTATTCATGGTGATCATTAAGAAGCATTAATGACATATATGCTGATCCATGTGTTTTTTTAGAGCAAGTAATCCAACCTATACAACTTCTCCCAACTTTTGCTCATGTGTAGACTTTGTCAATCCATGCTGGTCTTTACATATGATAGTTTTTAACATTTCATCACAACTTATATGATTGATTTTTGAGCATATGCTAACAATCATAACCATATAACATGTTTGATATCATCAAAATAAACACAATCATCATGCCTTAGTGCCCAATTACAATTTCATTTGTTTTCACATCCATCCATTGCCAATTGTTTGCATCATGAAAATTTCACATTTTATTCAGGTTGGCTGCTTATATGCATTTACCATTTATTTTTGTGTTAATTCTTTAATTAGCTAGGCCATCCCACCCCTTACCCGTTGTTCTTTATGACTAATTAAATTGAGAATCTATAATGTCATGTTAATATAATGATATGTTAATTTTCAAGTGGCTTATCCATGTGACAGTTATTTGCAAATTTTTTGATAATTTTTACATGTGACAATTATTTGCAATTTTTTTTTTTTGCTGGAAAGTGTTATCCCAACCCTGCCTCCAACATGCCAAGGACTAGGGACCAGCACTAGGACTCACTCACAATTAAAGCTATTAGCCTTATACACCTAGACAAAGTACTAGCAACTAATGCAGCAACAATGTGCATATAATAATTGCAACATGGGATGTCATGTAATGCAGTGCAACAGGACCTTTATACCCTAGGACTCACTCAAAATTAAAGGCATTAGCCTTTGTTTGTAACCGGGATGGTCTCAGCAGTGTTAGTAAAAGGCCTCCTATTATTCTGACCTACCAGAGAAGGAAGGCTAGTTGATGACGTGTCCTGAATTAGGGAACCACTTTTAAATATCAACCTCTATATAAAGCAGAATAGGCGATGCTGGGAAGGGGGTTATTTTCTGGAAAGTGGACCTGCTGGTTGCAGTGCTCTGGAGGGGTGCTCTCTCTCTAGCGGACCTTCACGAGTTGAGAAGAGGGAAGGAGGTGGTCACTTTGAGCTCCAGCGACCGAGATATGTCTCTCAATTTCTCAGTCGCTCCCTCCATTTGTAATACAGAACTCTTACACTCCACTACTGTACAGAGAATGTAAACACAAATAGATGTTATACGACTGAATGAATACAATGTTTTCTCCTCCTATAGCTGTGCAGTTACATTTTTACGTAACAAATTGGTGCTCTTGTTGGGAGATCACCGGTCGTAGTTGGAAAATTCAATTGTTGTTGTGGGACACAATCGTCAAGGCTCATGGTGCTGAGAGGACGACCGGTGAAGGACGATCGCGACAGGGAGATCGTATTGCATAGGAATGCGATTGACACTAGTAGACGTGCAAAAAAATGTAGATTTTCTCTGGAAAGGTTGGTGCAGTTGTGAGCAGTGGCTTCATACAAGCAGTGCAAACAGATTGATTGAAATTGAACAACATGTGCATATACTTCTGTTTGAATGCAGACCAGGATGGAAGACAGAGTCGCTATAGTTGAATCAACTTTGGGGAACCAGTGGCAGTGGTTAGAGGAGATAGAGCAAGCTCTGGTACGGAGGGAGCTGGCTCGGGATCAGGCGATGTCGAATATGCAAGTCAGCATTGACAAGCTCGTACGTGGATAAGTTGACTATGAATAGATTGCGCATGCTTAGTTGCCATAGTCGGAGGAACGTGTAACGCTTTGGATTTGCGGTTTGGAAGGATAGACAGGCGAGAAATTGAAGGAAGTCAGCGTGGGGGTCGAGCTTCCGAAATTGGTAAGCAAAGCCAAACAGACGCAAATAGTCCATTTGACGTTGGAGATAGCAAATCGTAGCACAATTTTGGGCAAGACAAACGTTTGTTGTAGGCAGAAATGGATGTGATGAACTTAACGAGGTGTGTGGAGCTTCCTCGTTCCCAGGAGAGGATCCCTTTGGGCGGAACACCAAGAAATGTATTTCTTGGTTAACCGAACTCCTGAGGATATGAAGTTGCCACTGACACAAATCAGTATGAGAGGCAGAATGATGGAGGACTTGATGGAAGCAGAAGAGGAAAACAGTTCCCCAGCCCAATTTTTTGGCACTGTAGCAATGTTGACCACTGTAGCGGAGCTGACCGATCGACACCGACAGACACTGTAGCGGTGCGGACTTCGGGGTCAACAGTACTGTAGCGCTTTTGACTTCCAGCCGGCGGGCACTGTAGCACTTTTGACAAAGTGAGCCGCCGATCACTGTTGCAACGCGGACTACTATTCAGAACAGTGATCGTCTTCTCCATTTGTTTTATAGCCCATTTCGGGCTAGGGTTTGATGATTGAAAATCCTCTGTAATTTGCTGCTCCCGAGATAGTGAAATTCTGCCTCTCCCGTGGACGTAGGGATTTTTCCCGAACCATGTAAATCGTCGTGTTCATTGTTGTTTTTTCTTTTCTTTCATTTTCTCATTTTCTGTCGTTGTGTCTCCCGACGATTCCGCAACAGTCGAATATGCAAGTCAGCATTGACAAGCTCGTACGTGGATAAGTTGACTATGAATAGATTGCGCATGCTTAGTTGCCATAGTTGGAGGAACGTGTAACGCTTTGGATTTGCGTTTTGGAAGGATAGACAGGCGAGAAATTGAAGGAAGTCAGCGTGGGGGTCGAGCTTCCGAAATTGGTAAGCAAAGCCAAACAGACGCAAATAGTCCATTTGACGTTGGAGATAGCAAATCGTAGCACAATTTTGGGCAAGACAAACGTTTGTTGTAGGCAGAAATGGATGTGATGAACTTAATGAGGCGTGTGGAGCTTCCTCGTTCCCAGGAGAGGATCCCTTTGGGCGGAACACCAAGAAATGTATTTCTTGGTTAACCGAACTCCTGAGGATATGAAGTTGCCACTGACACAAATCAGTATGAGAGGCAGAATGATGGAGGACTTGATGGAAGCAGAAGAGGAAAACAGTTCCCCGACCCAATTTTTCGGCACTGTAGCAATGCTGACCACTGTAGCGGAGCTGACCGATCGACACCGACAGACACTGTAGCGGTGCGGACTTCGGGGTCAACAGTACTGTAGCGCTTTTGACTTCCAGCCGGCGGACACTGTAGCACTTTTGACAAAGTGAGCCGCCGATCACTGTTGCAACGCGGACTACTATTCAGAACAGTGATCATCTTCTCCATTTGTTTTATAGCCCATTTCGGGCTAGAGTTTGATGATTGAAAATCCTCTGTAATTTGCTGCTCCCGAGATAGTGAAATTCTGCCTCCCGTGGACGTAGGGATTTTTCCCGAACCACGTAAATCGTCGTGTTCATTGTTGTTTTTTCTTTTCTTTCATTTACTCATTTTCTGTCGTTGTGTCTCCCGACGATTCCGCAACGGTCGAATATGCAAGTCAGCATTGACAAGCTCGTACGTGGATAAGTTGACTATGAATAGATTGCGCATGCTTAGTTGCCATAGTCGGAGGAACGTGTAACGCTTTGGATTTGCGGTTTGGAAGGATAGACAGGCGAGAAATTGAAGGAAGTCAGCGTGGGGGTCGAGCTTCCGAAATTGGTAAGCAAAGCCAAATAGACGCAAATAGTCCATTTGACATTGGAGATAGCAAATCGTAGCACAATTTTGGGCAAGACAAACGTTTGTTGTAGGCAGAAATGGATGTGATGAACTTAACGAGGCGTGTGGAGCTTCCTCATTCCCAGGAGAGGATCCCTTTGGGCGGAACACCAAGAAATGTATTTCTTGGTTAACCGAACTCCTGAGGATATGAAGTTGCCACTGACACAAATCAGTATGGAGAATACTATGCTATATTGGTTTTTATCGTGGTGGAGCGCGAATTTAGACCGATAGTGGGAGCATTTGAAGCCAGCTCCGATGGATCAATATGAAAAGGCAACCGAGGGGGATCCATTGCGATTTCTTAAGACACTATGAAAAACGGGAACCGTAAAAGATTAATATTGAGGAATTCAAACAGGTGGCATTATGGATACCAAATTTTCCTGAAATGTGGCATATGAGCTTGTTCATGGGTGGTTTGCGGCCAGAAATCAAAAATTGAGTATCAACTCACGAGCCAACGAACAAATTTAAAATGATAACTCTTTCCAGGAAGGTGGAATGAGAATTGGTTGGTGAGGGAGTCCTCAGGGGAGTATGAGGGAGGATGGTGACACCGTAGGCTCCTAGAGGTATAAGATTTCTGACAACTAATTCTTCGTCCAGTAAACCTGGCAGAAGACAGAGCTCGGGAGGAGGGAGGACCACAATTCCTTGGTGGGGAAGAAAGGTGGATTGAAATGAAAACTGTAAGTAGACATGAGTGTGAGGAACGAAAATTGAAAGGTTTGTGTTTCCGTTGCGGAAATCCATTCCCTCCCATGCATCGTTGCCTGACAAGCATTTGCCTTTGTTAGTTTGGGAGGTTGAGGAACCGCTGGAAGTAAAGTTGGATGATGCGCCTAAGTAGATGAAGCTAAAACCCGAGGACTCGGGAAATGAGGAACCTGGAGAGTTGTTGGAATACAGAAGTATTGGTGTGCGGTGCCGGTCATAATTTTCTGTTTTAAGTCGCTCACGAAGATGTAAAATGTGGCGATTTCTCTAATTAAGCGCTTTGTAATGAAATTGGGCCCAAAACGTGGAGGTCTATTTGGAGATTTTTTTAATCATAGTTGATGCTTATGTCTGATGTAGGGGGACCAGATATGGTGTTGGGGTGAAATGGCTAAAAACTTTTGGTTTTGTCACGACTAATTGGTGTCGTCGGAATATGGAATTCCTGTGAGGGAAAAGAGGTTCTACTGTAGGGGATCACGAATCAGACATGGATAGCACCTGTGGTGCCGGGAAAAACGAAAGTGGGGGATACATTTGGAGGGCTGGCTCTGGAATACAGACTGTAATGGAGAATGCTGTCAGGCAGATCAGAACAATCAGCAGTAAATTGGGACAATACTGGATAGTTTTCGGAATCTGTTTGATTCTCTCAAGGGTTTGCCACCTAGCCGGACGATAGACCATGCTATAAATTTAGTGCCGGGGGCGCTACCTGTGAATATTAGGCCTTATAAAATGGCTCATTACCTCAAAGATGAAGTTGAAAGGCATGTAGTTGAGATGTTGGCAACTGGAATAATACGTTTTAGTAATAGTCTTTACGCAAGCCCAATTATTTTGCTTAAAAAAAAGACGGGGGCTGGCGTATGTGTGTTGATTACGGAGCCTTAAACACGCTGACCATTCTGGGCAGATTTCCAATTCCAGTAAGAGTTACTTGATGAGTTACATGGAGCTCAATATTTCACCAAACTTGACTTAAAGTCTGGGTTCTCCATGTTCGCATGAGGGCATCAAATGTTCACAAGATAATCTTTATGACTCACGAGGGACATTAAGAATTTCTGGTTATGCCATTCGGGCTTATGAATGTCCTTGCTACTTTTCAATCGACTATGAATAGATTGTTTAAAGCGGTGATCTTAAAGTTTGTATTAGTATTATTTGACGATATTCTTGTCTATAGTAGTTCTTGGACAAACATCTCCAACATATAGAGTCAGTATACCTGGTTATGCCATTCGGGCTTATGAATGTCCTTGCTTCTTTTCAATCGACTATGAATAGATTGTTTAAAGCGGTGATCTTGAAGTTTTTATTAGTATTATTTGACGATATCATTGTCTATAGTAGTTCTTTGATAAGCATCTCCAACATAGAGTCAGTATTCCTGGTTCTCCAATTCGAACAGTCAAAGATGAACAATAAGAAGCGTTTCTTCTCCCAAATGAATGTAGAATCTTTGGGCCACATAATTTCCTGAAAGGTTTCTCAATGGATCCCAAGAAAATTGAATGTATCTTGATTTGGCCCTGTCCACAACATGTGAAAGGAGTGCGAGGTTTTTTGGGTCTTACAGGATACTATAGGAATTTATTGAGAGGTATGGTTCGATTACCAAACCATTGACTAAATTGACCAAGAAGACTTGTTTCTTGTGGAATGAGAAAGCTGAGCAGATATTTCAAAAAATGTTTGACTTTAGCTCCATTGTTGGCTCTTCCAAACTTTTGGAGATGTTTTTCCATATAGTGCAATGCGTCTGGGAAGGGGTAGGGGCTGAGTTAATACAGGGGGGCTGAACTGTGACTTATTTGAGCTAAGTTTTGGCTGAGGTGAATCTTTCAAAGTCAGTATATGAGAAAGAGATTATAGCTCTGGTATTGACAGTATATGAGAATGCTTTGGCTCTGGTATTAATCACTGGCGCCAATACCCGTTGGGGACGCACTTTGTGGCGTATACAGACCACAAAGCCCTTTGTCATTTATTGAACCAGAGAATACCGTCCGTCAACCAACAATGTTGGCAAGTAAAATTGCTTTGTTTGGATTTTGATGTTGACCATAAACCTAGGAAAGTGAGTCAAGCTGTGGATTCCCTATCTAGAACTGTCGAAGGGGAAGATAACACTGACACAGAAGTTACTCTGCTTTGCTCTGCTGTTTTTGAGCCGTTTTGGCTGGAGCTGGCAGCAGTGTGGGCAGAATTACAGCAGGACCCTGAGTTACAGCACCTTCTGGATGACCTAGCGCGCCACCCTACTTTACGACCTGGCTATTGCGTACAGGTGGGACTATTGTTTTTTAAAGGGCAAATGGTTCTGTCTAAAAATTTAGTACTCATACCGAAATTTCCTGAACTATTATCATTCTTCAGTTTCTGGGGATCATCCTGGTTATTACTGGACTTATAGGCGTCTAGCTGCTGGGTTGTATTGGAAGGGGATGTCGAAGAGTATCTTGCGGTATGTTCGAGCATGTATTATCTGTTAGCGACAAAAGTACCAAGCTATGTCGTCAATTGGTTTGTTAGAGCCTTTGCCTCTTCTAGAATTGATATTGGAAGAAATTTCCTTGGACTTTATTTCTGGCCTGCCTAAGTCGCAAGAATTTTGTTGTGATCATGGTGGTTGTGGACAGATTATCTAAGTATGCACACTTTGTGTTACTTAGACATCTATATACCACCAAACTAGTAGTGAAATCTTTGTCAATGAGATTGTTCGTTTGCATGACATCCCACGTTCGATCCTCAACGATAGAGATCCCTTATTTGTTAGTAACTTTTGGAAAGAGCTATTTCGCTTGGAGGGCACCACACTTCAGATGAGTTCGTCTTATCATCCCTAGACGGATGGACAATCCGAGATTGTCATGAAGTGTTTAGAGACATATTTGAGGGGTTTTGCCTCTGGATGCCCACTTTCGTGGTCTTGATGGATGATTACATGGGCTGAAAATTGCTACAATACAACTACCCATTCATCTACTTAGTTTACACCATTTGAAGTTTATGGTCGGAAGCCACCTTCCATTTTACGTTTTGTGCCAGGGGAAACTCAAGTGGAATCTGTCGCCCGAACACTGGTGGTGCTGGATGAAATGTTAGTTCAACTCTGACAGAAATTACTTCGATCTCAACTGTTGAGGTCCAAATTTTCTAATTGTCATCAGCGAGATGTGACTTCTGAGATTTGTCAGTTTGTGTTCATTAAACATCGCCCCAACGTCCAGGCTTCCAAGCCTAAGAAATAGTCTCCCCATATGGCTTAGCTTTATTATGGTCCGTTTCGGATCCTTTCTTGGCTGGGGACTACATCATATAAGTTGTTGTTACCGGAGGCTTCCCGGTTGCATCCTGTGTTTCATGTTTCGTAGTTGAAATGCACAATTAGGGATTTTCTTAGACAGACTGCACTTCTTGAATTATGGGACTCTGGTTTGGAACCTGTTGTTTTGCCTGCCGAATTATTGGAGAAGCATGTTGTCTCGGGACGTCTGTTGGGTGAATGGCTTATCAGATGGAAAGGGTTGCCGGTTGAGGAATCCACTTGGGAAGATGCTGTGTCTTTTACACTACAATTTCCTACCTATCACCTTGAGGACAAGGTGTTTATTGAGGAGGTGGGAATTGTTAGTAGCCGGGATGGTCTTGGCAGTGTTAGTGAAAGGCCTCCTATTATTCAGACCTACTGGAGAAGGATGGCTAATTGATGACGTGTCCTGAATTAGTGAACCGCTTTTAAGCATCAGCTCCTATATAAAGCAGAATAAGTAGTGGCGGGAATGGGGTTATTTTCTAGAAAGTGGACCTGCTGGTTGCAGTGCTTTGGATGGGTGGTCTCTCTCTAGAGGACCTTCTCGAGTCAAGAAGAGTGAATGAGCTGGTCACTCTGACTCCAACGACCGAGATACGTCACTCAAAATAGACATTTGCATGATCATGAACACGTTGTGCAAGTTCAACATGTTCATAAAGGGGTGTGCAACATACTCGAAATGTTGTGTTAAGTATCGATCACGCCTAGAACCCTATGAAATTACATGCAAACAATCTTGTGTGCCTCGACAACACATCAGGGTTGTGTTCATTGCACACATCCTATTCCCAAGGCACATAACTTCCACAATATGAAACCAATCATGGCCCTCACCTTAGGAATGATCACTTGCCGTCAACCACGTCAGCACATCGCCATCTAACATTCATCAAGCTGAGGCCACATTTGCTTTGTTCCATGTCAAGTTGGGGGGCTAATTTACTCATTGACAAATCACATACTTATTTGAAAGAATTTTCCATTGCTTGATGGGGGTTCATGCCCATCGTTAAGCACCTTGGATTATGGGGGATATTACCTTGATGGATCTGGCCATGCCTTTCGTGTCAGACATACGGTTGCGTCCACAGGCTTCCAACACATTAATCCTGAATCATCTCTCCATACGTTCACTGCGTTTCACAATTCTACGAACAATCCTTCTGGATCAATGAAATCTATTGTGATCTCTGCTGTACTCAGAGGTCATAGATCCAAGCGTACAAGACAAATAAATCAAAAGTGTGTTCATAAATCCAGTTCTCATATGTAATTGAGCAATCTTAGGGTATGGATCTCATAAATCTTCCTACAAATTTTTAATCTCAATCAGAGTTCTTATGTGAAAGTTATGCCCATTTAACCAGGGGTTGTTTTTTTGTTCTCTCTCTCTCAAATTATTTTATGCTAAATGTTATCTAATAAGATACTAGTTATCTAAAGATTCTACGAAAACATTTTATTCAGAACAACCGGTTCAGATTGTCTGTGCAAACTGTTTTCGCTTTATCAAGAGGGAAATTTGAGCTCCCCGTCACTGATGTCAAAATTTTGACTGGCTGTCGAATTGGCCCAGATTAGATTCAATTGCCAAACCACTGTATGATTTGGCCTTGGGTGTCTTGTGAATGTGAATTATCTTTCAATAGAATTGGAAACTATTGTTAGTCTGTCGGTTAGTTTTGTTTGTGTATCATAGGATGTTTTATTAACTATTGAAATTGTGAACACTGGGGTTCCAATTTATATGCTGCTAATGCTTGGTGAAAAACCATGTGTGATTGTGGATGACTAATCCTTCAGGGTTTCTTTGGTGCATTTTATCCTAGCCTGCGAATTCAATTGATTGAGAGTTTACTTCCATGCTGGTTGCACTGATTTGCGTGCACGAATTCCATCCACACAATCAAGGATTCAATTAGTCCACTGATCAATGAATCTACAAGTGAGAAGTGTTATCAAACATCTTTACTTGATTCAAATCGTTGTTCCCATGCCTGTCAGTGAAAATGTTTTTAATCCTTATTAGACGTCTACATATATTGCATTAATTACATCCGTGATGTTCAAATTTCCTTTTCTTATACTCTTAGGTGGTGGTGTGCGGTGTTCCATATATAACCATAAATGATAGAGAGGCTTAGTCAGTTGGCAGTGGGGTGTGGTGTGGGTGGGTTAGTTGAACAGTTTTATATTGTTGTCTAAAGTGAATGTGTTTGCTGACTTGCTAATCTTATGTATTTATGTCGATTGGATCACATTTGTATTTCTTGACTCAAATTACATATCAAAGGCATTATCTAATTGTCAATCACATGGATGCTGTTCGTTTGGAGCATGATGATTTTGTGGTCAGTTTTGCTTCATCAACCAACCAGGTGCGTTTTTGTGTAATGTTGACATTTTTGAAAATAATTATGGCCTTTGCATTTCATGATTTCTAGCATGAAATTACTTCGGATAATAATAATTTCAGGCATATGATGATTAGGCATGCCTTATTATTATTATTTTTTGATTTTGCTACGTGTAAACCTGTCTCTAAGACTGCAAATGAGCAAATCTGTCATGTTTGTGCCCGTGGCTTTTATTCTTTCACTGCAGCTCTTGTTGTTGAGGTCCACTGAAGGTGCTGATGCAGATTGGCGCAAAGAAGTCAAGGGTAATATTTTTGATATGGTTGTGGAAGGTTTTCATCTTTTAAGCCGATGGACGGCACGCATTTGGGAACAATGTGCATGGAAATTTTCTCACCCCTTCAGGGATGCGACGCCTTTTGAATTGCAACAAAATGTCTCATATTCCGACTATGAGAAGGTATTATTTTTTCACTGGCCTTTTTTGGGGCTAAATTGCTTTTTGAAACAAATTGTTGATTGGTTTGTTGATGTTCATTTGCTTCTTGATGCTTTCCATTTACATTTTTGTTGCATGGGTTGAGGGGTCTATTTTTTCCCTCTGAGAATACTGTAAGAGAAACTAATTATTTATCATATATGTATAGAGAGGGAGGGAGGGAGGGAGGGAGGTAAAAATTTTTCATGTACTAGGACTCCTAAGCATCCTTGGTGAGTGAATGTACGATAGAGAACCAACAGAATTGGGAGGCTTGGAGGCTACGTCATAGCTTCCTTTTGTTACTGGTCAACCAAAATCAGATAAAATCAGTATAAAGCAATGCACATAAACAACCAATAAGTGCTTATTGAGGTTTCTATAAATCTTCAAACATTGCAAATCAGCGCTAGAGATTGATGGCTTTGGCCATAGTCACTGTGTCATATCTTATAATTTTGTTTTTTTGTTTTTCTCCTCAGATGTCTTAAACTGTGGTGGCATGGGGGATCGTTTTAGAGCCTGCAGTGTGGTGAGAACTATTAGCTGAGGTCCTCAAACAATGTAGGCTAGTATATAAGTGTCAAACATTCATTAGGATCGCCTCTCCATGTTTTAATTAGTTCCCAAAAGAACTCAAGGTTCCAAATTCAAAAGTCACCTTTGACAGGGGTGATCGTCGCGACAAGGGGTCTACACGGCTTGAGAAGTGGGGAATGCTAGGGTGACATGACTGGGGCTGCACGCATGGGGATGGTGCTGCAGCAGTTGGGACGGCACGACAGGAGAATGGGGCTGGTTGGCCAGGGTGGGGGGCGATTGGGTGTGGGGCGGCAGCAGGATTAGGACCAGCTGGCCAGGGGGCCACTGCCCTTTGGAGAAAAATGGCCTAGGGTTTCCTAGGGGGAGGGGAGAGGGATAGAATTGGGGCTAGGGTTTGGGACCTGCTCTGATACAATGATTAAATGGAGGAGCCAATAACCAAATACCCTTGATGTCTCCTATGGGAAGTCTTGGCCTTTATTTATAATGAATAATAATGATCACACATTATAGAGCATCCCATGTGGGACAAAACTCAATGCTCGCCCTCTAACAATACCCAAAAAGTATCTCGAGGATTGAAGTCCTTAATAGGGAGGACTTGAGGTGATTAATTACCACAAAGCCTACTTCCAGAAAACACATTGCCATCCCGGTAAACTATCAATTGTATACTTCCAGCGGTTGTCTATTGATAAAACATTGATGGATCCTCCAGTCATTAAGTAAGCCTGAAGTTAGTCTCCATGGTATAAAACTGGCTAAATCTGGCTCACAGGGACAGCTATTGTAGAGGATGGTGGAGAGGGCCACAGGGTTCGCTGGAAGCTGCAACGTCTAGGGTTGCGGAAGAAAAGAAGGGGGAACTAGGGCTTCTTAGGCTTGGTTTTGATACCATGCAGAAAGAATGAAATCAGAACCTTTGTCTTTCAAGCGCGGTCGAGTACCTTTGTTTTCTAAATCACAAGATGAGAGATACATGATTTGAAATAAGTGGGAGATTCAAAATTTAAGCATACGGGATAAGCGGATAGGATGGACCTCTCCTTACTCAATGAACCTAAACATACTCATGTACCAGATATATAACTGCACTTACACTCTCAAACCGATTTTTAATTATTCTTAACACCATTTAGGGTTATGAAAGCATGTTCTTCCAAATTTTCCTGGTCAAATCCAACTTGATATAAGATCTAAAAATTATGATGTGGTTGGAGAGCTGTTAACTGGTGAGAGGACCCAAATCAAATGGACAATGTGGTCTTCAACCGTTGGAATTCTTTGTATTTATCAATGTTTGACTATCATCCTCATTGTGGTCATCAACAATAAACATGACAGGCTTATTATGCAGCTTGCTCAATATTTTTTAAAGATCATCATTGACCAATGTCAATTTGAGCTCAGCTGTAGTTGATTTGATTAGGTTCGGATATGTAAGTTGGTTGTGATCAAACATCTGGAGTTTCCATGAATAAACTCATATAATCTCTAAATATTTTTGGCATAGACATTTTGATTCTTTTTTCACACTTCAGAGCATGTCTTGTGTGGATGAAAGTGCACTATCAAATTAGAATCAGTATATTGTTATAAATAACTGTCACTGGTCTGCTTGTTGCCATTCGTCTCTTACCCCCTCAATAATGTCAAAAGCCTTCTTGGTCAGATGGATTGAAAGGCCTTGACCTCAGAATGACGCTCTGACTGCTTTTTACCAATCCAAATTATTTGTACCATTTTGGGGTCGTTTGATTTTTTTTTCAGTCTTTAGTTTTAAGTTTCCAATTTTTGTTTTCATTTTTTATCTTCCGATTTTCAGTTTTTAATGTTTAATTTTCATTTTTTTTCAAAACAAAGACTAAAAACATGTTTGATAATTTCGAAGTTATTTTAATATAAAATTTTATTTTCTAAATAAGCTATATATATGCCAAGCCTGGTTAATTGAGGGTTGCATTAGGTAGTCGATAGCGAGCGTAAAACTTTATCGAATCTTTTCATGACATGGATCAAATCTATCAATATGCTAATACTAGGTTGTTGCTCGGAAGCAGCACGCTATGTTGCTCGAGTGTGGTGTCAAATGAGCTAGAGCCGCTACATCGATGCCCGAGTGTAGTGTTAAATGAGCAAGGGTCTTCACACCTTTTTGGACGGGTGTGAGGGGTAAGAAAGCTAGTCCAAAATCATAAGCTTAGGATAGCTAGTTCGAATATTGGAACTCTAACCAGTAAATCTATGGAATTGGTAGATACGGGAGAAAAGACAAAAGAATTGGATAGCTCCGGTTTCATACTTTGGTACTCGGGTAAAACTAAGACTAAAAATTGTATCAGTATTGTTAGAGTCTGTATCCCACATCGGACTTGTGGTTCGATGTGGAGTTTCTCATTCATCATAAAAGAACGCCTCCGCCTCACTTTGAGGTAAGGAGGCAGGAGAGTTTCTTCATTTAACATGGTATCAAAGGAGGTTTGATTCCTCCCTCACATTTTTTTTCTTTCTTTCTTTTTCCCCCTTCCTTCAGGGTTTCCCCGTCCGGGGGGGCGGCGGCCTCAAAGCCCCGTAGGGTTACCGCCGCCGCCCCTCCGCCTCTGCCCTGCGCAATTTCCCGGCGGCTCTCCCCTCCCTCCCGAGGCCTCGGCCCGACTCTCCTCCCCGGCGGCCATCTTGCCTGCCAGCGGCTCCCGGCCCTCCGACGACTCTTTTTTTTTCTGGCGTTTCTCCCGAACGCGGCACTCCAGCGGCCCTCCTCTGCGCGCTCCCTCCCGGCGGCCCCCCCTGCCCTCCGCAGTTCTTCCCGTCGGCGTCATTGTTTTCTTTTCATTATGTGTCCAAGCTAGGTACACCTAGCTTGAGGGGGAGTGTTAGAGTCTGTATCCCACATTGGACTTGTGGTCCGATGTGGAGTTTCTCATTCATTATAAAAGAACGCCTCCGCCTCACTTTGAGGTAAGGAGGCAGGAGAGTTTCTACATTTAACATGGTATCAGAGGGAGGGGAGAGCCGCCGGGAATTTTTTTTTCTTTCTTTCTTTTTCCCCCTTCCTTTAGGGTTTCCCCGTCCGGGGGGGCGGCGGCCTCAAAGCCCCGTAGGGTTACCGCCGCCGCCCCTCCGCCTCTGCCCTGCGCAATTTCCCGGCAGCTCTCCCCTCCCTCCCGAGGCCTCGGCCCGACTCTCCTCCCCGGCGGCCATCTTGCCTGCCAGCGGCTCCCGGCCCTCCGACGGCTCTTTTTTTTTTTCTGGCGTTTCTCCCGCACGCGGCACTCCAGCGGCCCTCCTCTGCGCGCTCCCTCCCGGCGGCCCCCCCTGCCCTCCGCAACTCTTCCCGTCGGCGTCCAAGCCCCGACGGCCTCCCGCGCCTCCCGCTGCTCCCGGCGCCTGCTTCCCCGCTGCGCGCGCGTCGGCCCCCTTCATCCCGTCGCGATCCCGACGACCCTCCCTCATCCAGCGGCCTCCATCCCTGCGCACGACCCTCCCTCATCCAGCGGCCCCGCCCTGCCCCGATGGCCTGCCCTACGCGGCTCCATGCGCGCGACTCCCCTCCTCCTGCTGTCGGCCTCTCCCTCTGCCAGCGCTTCCAGCAGCCGGCCTCCACGCCTCCTGCGGATGTTCCGGCGGACTCCCTGCGCCGGCAGCCTCCCTTCCCAGCGGCCTCCCTTCCTCGGCGGTCTGCTGCTGTCCGGCGGCTCCTTCCGCCCTCCCGCGCGCCTCTCTGCCCGGCGGCCTCCCTTCGACAGCCGGCCTCCATCCCTGCCGGCTCCTCCAGCGGCCGGTTTCCAGCCCTGCCGGCCTCCCGTACCACCTCTGCTCATCTGCTCCCTCCATGCCGGCCTCCTTCAGTGGATTTCCCGGTGCTTCGTCGACCGGCACCGCCATTGCGGCTTCCTCGACACTTTGACGACCGGCCCTCCCGAGCGGGTTCCTCGGCGCTTTGACGATCGGCCCCACATTACGGTTTTCCCGGCGCTCTGACGACCGGCCCGTAGTGCGGATTTTCCCGACGCTCTGACGACCGACCCGCCAGTGTGGATTTCCCGGCGCTCTGATGTCCGGCCCCGCACTTTTCCGGCGACGACCCATCCTTTTTCAGCGGCATCACATTACCATCTTGCGGGGGAGCAACATCAACAGCATTTTTCTTATTTCCGTTTCTTCTGTTTTCGTCATGTTTTGTAATCAAGCTGGGTATGTCCAGCTTGAGGGGGAGTGTTAGCGTCTGTTTTATTGTTTTCTTTTCATTATGTGTCCAAGCTAGGTACACCTAGCTTGAGGGGGAGTGTTAGAGTCTGTATCCCACATCGGACTTGTGGTCCGATGTGGAGTTTCTCATTCATTATAAAAGAACGTCTCCGCCTCACTTTGAGGTAAGGAGGCAGGAGAGTTTCTTCATTTAACAAGTATTATGGTGGATAAGAGAGATAAATGGATTGATGCCCTAAGATTAGGGGATAAAATCGTAGTCGTTAAGATAATTGTAGGAAACAAGACTTTCAACTTCGTTAGTGTTTACGCACCTCAAGTTGGTTTTGCTGCACAACATAAGTCTACTTTTTTGGGTTAATTTAGAAACTTTAATTCAGAGTTTGCTGCAACATGTGAAGATTTTAATAGGTGGTGACCTAAATCGACACGTAGAAAAAGATTCTAGAGACCACATGGATTGCCATTGAGGGTTTGATTTGAGTGTAGTAAATGATGAAAGATTAGTTATCTTAGAATTTGCCTACAGTTGTGATTTTGTGGTATCAAATACGCTCTTTAGGAAATGAGAGGAACATCCTTTTACTTTTAAGAGGAATACATTATAGAGTATTCCGATATGGGACTCAGAAATACCCAGAATAATAAAAACAGAGTTTAACAGAATGCTTAGAGGCTGTTGGGCCTTAATTGGATCTGTTGCAAGGTTAGAAGGATGGTTGACATGGTTTGTAAGATGGGAAGGATGGTCAGTGAGTGCTGGCTGACTGGAAATTAAGCGGATCATCTCCAGTTTTTGTTTTCCATTTTGCGGGCTTGCAGAAAAGTTGTTATGGGCTGAGTTGAAAGTATATTTTGTGGGAGTAGTAAAGGAGCACACAGCGGGCCTGCTAGTGACTTCCCCTTGTGCCTCAGCTGATATTTACCTCTTGCAAGTGGTGGTTGGGTCTGTGAAAGTTTACTAAACACCCTTTTGGAAATATTGTCTCTTGGTCTGTTTCGTCCCCTTCTTTAACCTTTGATCTCTTTATTTTCATGAAAATTAATTGTCAGTTTTATAATTTATTTATTTGTGTTGATGTTGGCATGAATCTTGAGTTGCTATGCAGGTAGTTCGGTATAATTATAGTGCAGATGAAAGGAAAGCGTTGGTTGAACTTGTGTGCTACATCAAGGGTGTTGCGTCCATGATGCAACGGTGTGATACTTTAGTGGCTGAATCTTTGTGGGAGACAATCCATGGTGAGGTCCAAGATTTTGTGCAGAATACATTGGCCACAATGTTACGAACTACATTTAGGAAGAAGAAGGACCTTTCTAGGTGATCATTCAATTCTCACATTTCATGAAATTTTATCATTATTGGGATTTGCGGGCACACTGTTGTGTGGAAATTCATATTTTATCAACTTTTACTGTGTCATTTATTATAAATGTATTTGAATTCTTTTACCTTTCTAATGATTAGTGTTATCTTGTCAAATTGGCTTTTTTGTTTCTGTGGTCTCTTAAAAAGTATCAAACTGCTTCTAAACCTTCAAATTTATTACTTTTGCACTATGATTTCCAAGCTAACTTTTAATTGACTAAAGGTCTCATGCCAATTCATAATTTGTTTTATGTTGTTTTTTTCCTGGAGTGTTGATACTCTTTTGACAGATACTCTCTCGCTGTACTCTGCATTATCTATGGGTCGTATTCCCAACACAGTGAATGCTTCCACTGTATTCATCGCATCATTTAACAAGACTTCACATATGCACTGGAAGGACAGTTGATTTGTTGATCTTTCTTGGGTATGATTCAGGGTGGTGGTATTTTATTTTTATCTTATTTTATTGTTTCATCAGCTGTTTGGAAAGGTCATTTCTTTGGGTCTGTTCTTTAGGAGCTACTTAGTCAAGAAAACCATTTGAGGCTTTTGAAGATTCCACATCCACCATTCCTACCTGCCCACCCTGGCCCCTGTGGATTCACTATTGCCTTCTCTTGGATTTGGTGGGTTTTTTTAGATCTGAGTGATTAGCGTTTTTGAAGTTTTAGCAATCATGGCATTTTGGAAAGGGAGATGAAATCTATGCCTTTTTCTATCACCGCGAAGAATTTTTTCAATCTCAAGGACGTTAAATTTGCTTGGAGGTTTGAATAACTTTTCCTAAGTTTTGGAAAACGGTTTTTCTGTGGCATTTTATGTGATTGTAGCTACCACTTAGTTTTCTTTTTTGGAATTTGTATTCTTGGTCTAGCTTTTAAGGTCAATGAAGTTATGGATGATGCTGAAAGAGATTGTAAGGTTTCATCCTAAACGCTACTCACATTGGGGGAGTAGCTTAATAAAATATTGTAGAATGATAGAGGAGAGACCCGAATCCCCAAAGTTCTCTCTAATGGAGGGCTTGAGCTTCTTTTATAACAAATAATAAAGGCCACATCAGACCATAAGTTTGATGTGGGATGCAGACTCCAACACTCCCTCTCAAGCTGGACATACCCAACATGATTACAAAACAAAACAAAAGAAAACAATCGACGATCGTAGCGCCCCCTCAAGACCTCAACTCCCCCTTAGGATGATGGATGGATTGAAGATGTTGCAGGGGCAACTGAGGAACCACATAGATCGGGCCGGTTGACGGAGCGCCAGGAAATCCGCACTAGCGGGGCCGGTTGATGATACGCCGGGAAAGCCACACTAGCATCGGGAAAACCGCACTTGCCGGGCCGGCGACGGGAGGCGGTGATTCCGCAGAATTGTTGTGGGATCTGGCGGCACCAAAGTGCCTAGTCTGAGGCGGTTGATGTGCTGCGCCACGGTGGAGGAAGCGCGATGATGTGCCAGTGGATAGGAGCGACAACGCTCTAGATTTGGAAGGAGCACGCATCGCCCTCATGTTTTACTATTCATTATAAAAGAAACTCAAGGCTGGGGATTCGAGTTTATCTATTTTTATCATTCTACATGGTATCAAAGGGAACCTAATCTCGAGCCCTCCCTCCCATTTTTATTTTTCCCCATCTAGGGTTTCTCATTATTCCCCCCCGTGGGGGGCGGCGGCCCCCCCATGTAGGGTTGGGTTTATTTTCTGCCGCCGCCCCTCCGGACTCGTTTCTTAGGCGGCCTCCCGGTGCTTTCCCGGCGGATCCCTCCCTGCTTCGGCCTCCCTCCCGGCGGATCTCCCCTCTGCCGGCATCTCCCTCCGCATCGCCTGTGGCGGTCCTCAATCCCGCCTAAGCGGCTCCCTCCCGACGACTCCCATGCGGAGGAACCCTCCTGCGCGCAACTCCCGTGCGAGGCATCTTCCGTGCCTCAGCTCCTGCGCAACAACCGTCGACGGCCTTCCCACCCGCGACTACTCCCTGCGGGCTTCCTCCCCGGTTCAGCGCTGCTCTCCCGTTCCTCACCGGTTATTCCTGCGCCCCGTCCCGTTTTTTTTCCCGATGGCCTCCCAAACCGGCTCTTGCCCTTCGTGGCCTCCCCTCCCGACGACTCCCAACCCGCTGCCCTCCCTAGCTCCTGGCCCTGCCGCACCTCCCGATCCTGAGGCGCCTCCTCCTGCAGCGGTGCCCGCCTCCCTTGTTTCTCCCGCACGCTGCTCTCCAGCGACAGCCACCCCGTCCAAGGCTCTCCCTGCCATCCCGAGCAGCCACGTCGCTCCCTTAGCTAGACATCCGTCTGGCGGCTTCCCCCTCCCATATTGGCTAGATTCGGCCAGATCTAGTCGTCGGTGCATCCTGCGGCGTCTCTGCCTCCACACCGGCGCTCCACCTGTGGCTCCCTCAATGCGCGCGATGACCCCCCTCCTCCTGCGCTGCTCTCCCGGCAGCCGCCTCCCTTTTCCGGCGAAACCATTTCTACGTGCTCCTTTCAGATTTAGAGCGCTGTCTCTCCTATCCGCCGACACGTCCTTGCGCTTCCTCCACTGTGGCGCAACACCTCGACCGCCTTGGATTTGTGCTCTTTGGCGCCGCCAGATCCCGCAAAGATTCTGCGGAATCCTTGCCTCCCGTCGCCAGCCGCGCAAATGCGGCTTTCCCGATGCTAGTGTGGCTTTCCCGACGCATTATCGACCGGCCCCGCTAGTGCGGATGTCTTGGCCGACAACCGGCCTGGTCTGTGTGGTGCATCTGCTGCGCCCGCGACATCTTCATCCATCCATCATTCTGAGAGGAGGCTGTGATCTTGAGGGGGAGCTACGATCGTCGATTGTTTGTTTCTATTTCGTCTTGTTTTGTAATCTAGCTTGATATGTCCTGCTTGAGGGGGAGTGTTTGCAACATGTCTTGTTTGCTTTGTATTATCGTTGCTTTGGTCTCTTTTCTTTATATGTTCAAGCTAGGTACACCTAGCTTGAGGGGGAGTGTTGGAGTCTGCATCCCATATCGGACTTGTAGTACGATGTGATATTTACTATTCATTATAAAAGAATCTCAAGTCTTCCTTTAGAGAGAACCTTGTGGATTCAGGTTTATCTCTTTTTATCATTCTACAGACATTATCAAAGAGTTTTATCCCGTCACAAGCACCACCTTTGGTGCCATCAACTCCAGTTTCAGACTGCTCCTTGAACTATCTTTCTCATGTTTTTTCTGGGTCTCATATCCTGATGCTTTCCCGGCGGATCCCTCCCTGCTTCGCCCTCCCTCCCAGCGGATCTCCCCCTACCGGCATCTCCCTCCGCATTGCCTGTGGCAGTCCTCAATCCCGCCTGAGCGACTCCCTCTCGACGACTCCCATGCGGAGGAACCCTTCTTCGCGCAACTCCCGTGCGAGGACGCCTCAGCTCCTGCGCGACGACCATTGGCGGCTCTCCCGCCCGCGACTGCTCCCTGCGGGCTTCCTCCCCGGCTCGGCGCTGCTCTCCCGTTCCTCGCCGGTTATTCCGCTGCACCCCGTCAACTTTTTTTCCCCAGTGGCCTCCCAAACCGGCTCTTGCCTTACGCGGCTCCCCTCCCGATGGCTCCCGACCCGCTGCCCTCCCTGGCTCCCAGCCTTGCCGCACCTCCCAATCTCGAGGCGCCTCCCGATCCCGAGGCGCCTCCTCTTGCAGTGGCGCCCGCCTCCCGCGTTTCTCACGAACGCTGCCCTCCAGCGGTAGCCACCTCGTCCGAGGCTCTCCCCACCGCCTCGAGTAGCCACGACGCTCCCTCAGCCGGACAACCGTCTGGCGGCCTCCCCCCTCCCAGATTGGCCAGATTCGGCCAGATCTAGTCGCTGGTGCATCCTGCGGCGTCTCTGCCTCCACACCGGTGCTCCACCTGTGGCTCCCTCAATGCGCGTGGCGGCCCCCCTCCTCCTGCGCTGCTCTCCCTGCAGTCGCCTCCCTTTCCCAGCGAAACCATTTCTGCATGCTCCTTCCAGATCTAGAGCGCTGTCTCTCCTATCTGCCGGCACGTCCTTGCGCTTCCTCCACCGTGGCGCAGCACCTCGATCGCCTTGGATTTGAGCCCTTTAGCGCCGCCAGATCCCGCAACGATTCTGCGGAATCCCCGCCTCCCGTCGTCGGCCCCGCAAATGCTGCCTTCCCAGTGCTAGCGTGTTTTTCTCGCCGTATCATCAACCGGCCCCGCTAGTGCGGATGTCCTGGCGCTCCGTCAACCGGCCCTATCTGTGTGGTTCCTCTGCTGCGCCCGCGGATCTTCGTCCATCCATCATCCCGAGGGGGAGCTGCGATCTTGAGGGGGAGTTACGATCGTCGATTGTTTCTTTTTATTTCGTCTTGTTTTGTAATCAAGCTGGGTATGTCCAGTTTGAGGGGGAGTGTTTGCAGCATGTCTTGTTTGCTTTGTATTGTCGTTGCTTTGGTCTCTTTTCTTTATGTGTTCAAGCTAGGTACACCTAGTTTGAGGGGGAGTGTTGGAGTCTGCATCCCTCATCGGACTTGCGGTCCGATGTGGTCTTTACTATTCATTATAAAAGAACCTCAAGACCTCCTTTAGGGAGAATCTTGGGGATTCGGATTTATCTCTTTTTATAATTCTACAAATATTATCTCAATACCTGGTCTTGATTTGATAAGAGAGTTATGACACTCTTTTTCCCAAGTTGAAATGACTTGAGTTTGTGCACGTGTACGACATCTCTCATGTTTTGTGGTGTATTCACCATCTATCTTTCCCTTTGTTTTTAGAGCATTTAAAGCGGTTGCTCCGGCTGATATTTTTGATCCTATCTAGGAGGTTTTATGCACTTATATTTTTAAGGCATAAGTGACGAAGTGTTACTCTTTGGGGATGCAAGTGTTTTATTTTTGACTCTGAATGAAGCATAAATTAGATTTCCTGGACGTTACTGTCTTTCTCTTTGCAAAGCTCTGGTGGCACTTTGCATCTCTGAAAAGGGCTATCAGATGGGTGCACAAAGTGGCCTGCAGATTTGATTCGTCAATTGAAATTAAGTGGATGGTTGTTATATCCAGAGTCTACCATTTGGGTCGGGAAAACTTGATACGTCTTTCAGAACAAAGCATTTATTATTGTGGTGATTGCTAGTAAAAATAGCAGTGCACCATTTTTTCACTATTTTATTTTGTTGGTGAAACCTATACTTGTATGAGAAGATGACGCTTAATCTTTTCCTTGGGTATGTCTATATGGAAAAATCGTAAATAGGAAATTTTGTAGTGGAGACATGTTCTTAAATTTTTTGTAATTTTCGATATTTAGACTCATTTCTGCAATGTGATGGAGATATTAATGCAGATGTCTATTAGGTATCATGGTCGTAGGGCTGGACAATGGGGTTGGTTGGCAAGTTGGCATGGAGAATTAACCGCTAGGGGCAAGATTGTTTTTCTCTTTCCATTAGTTTATTGGGCTGGTAGTGGAAGGCAAAGGTTATTAAATGTGGGTGGTTGGGGGCAGGTGAGGGGGGAATTACTTTTGATTGTGGAGTGCGGCCTCTGGCTTGGGCGGGAGGATCCTGAGGATCCCTCGAGTCTCTCTCTCTCTCTCTGTCTCACACACTCATTCTTCTTCTTCATTGCCCTATTGTAAGCTTGGTTTCATTTGATTTCTATACAAATTATAGTTGGATAATTGTTTGTGAGGCACGATTCTTACTATTCTGTATGCTAGTTGGTAAGGGGGAATGAATTGTCGGGGGGGGGGGATTTTCTTTCTCTTTCCATTAGTTTGTTAGGTTGGTAGTGGAAGGCAAGGGTTAGTGGTTAGGGGCAGGTGAGAGTGGAAATTACTTTTGATTGTGGAGTGCGGCCTTTGGCTTGGGCGAGATGATCCCAGAGATCCCTCGAGTCTCTCTCTTTCTCTCACACTCATTTTCTTCTTTTTCTTCTTTGTTTTAAGCTTGGTTTCATATGATTTCTGTACAAATCATAGTTGGATAATTGTTTGTGAGATGCGATTCCTAACAATATTTCTCATAGGATTCAAATTGGATGGATAAAGTTGAGGAAGACTTCTGGGGTGCTTTGTGATTGTAAAATTCATTTGAAATTGAATGGTAAATTTTATAGGACTGTTATTAGACCAACTATTCTATATGATAGTGAGTATTGACCTTTGACGGGACATCCTGCACAAAAAATAAGGGTAGAGAAATTAAAATGTTATGATGGATATGTGGACATAGTAGGATGTATAAGATTATAAATGAATGCATTTGATAGAAAATTGGACTGACTCTGATTGACGAGAAGATGACTGAGACTAGATTAAAATAATTTAAATATGTTAGAAGACGACTTAGAGATGAACATATCAATAGAGTTAGGTTAATGACTAATTCTCTTATTAAAAGAATTAGAAGTTAAACTAAAAGGTCCCTTAAACAAATTGTTCAAGATGTTCTTATTATAAATGGTTTCAATTAAAATATGGTTTTTAATAGAGCTTATTGTTGACGTTTTATCCATGTAGTCAACCCCATTTAATTGGGTTTAAGCCTTGTTTGTTGTTGTTGTCGTATGACATTATGAAAACATCAATTCTTCCCTAGAAAGTTTTCTCCATTATTTTTTTCTCTGATTTGACTTTTCTTGTCATATCTCTCTTGTTTGACTGTTAAGGGTGGATATTAGGATTTGAGAATCCACATCTGCAGAAAAAGCACTTCATGGTGTTTTCATTTTTTAATGTTATTTTTCCTTCCAGTTGCTTCCTTGGGAGGTCTCTTAATTATCTCCACACTTTCCTTCACTTGGAGGGGTTAACACGTGGAAAGATGTTCTCTGTTTACAATAACTACATTACTGAATTTTGAGTTAATTTGCTAAAATTCAATGTTAGGTTACTCTAGGCCCAATTTTAACATCGATAATATTCTTACCCTAACCTTGAAAGTCTGGCTAATGCTTTGAGTTTTTCCTGTAACACAACTAAATCAATGTCATTTTTTCAAATGTCATGTCTTAGGATGGCTAATGCTATCACCTAGAATTTATGTGCTGCTGAAATTTAACTCAAATCCCCTGCAGTAGGTTTTGGAATTTCCTAAATTTTCAAATCTTCATTTCCAGGATTCTCTCTGATATGCGGACTCTTTCAGCAGACTGGATGGCCAGTACAAACAAACCTGATTCTGAGTTACAATCTTCACAATTTGAGGGTGATGAAAGCAAGGGGAACTTCTTTTATCCAAGACCTGTTGCACCGACCGCAGTACAGGTTTATTTTGTCATACATGACCGTACTATTCCTGCAGTTCATTTTAATTTACTATGATGGTACAGTGGTTAATTTAGATTCTAGAGTGCTTGTGCTGTCCGAATTTTTTTTGAGCAAAACTGAGTGTTGCTTTTTTTTTCCTTTATATTTTCTACGGAAATATTTTCTGCCGAAATATTTTCTGCAGAAATATTTTCTAATACATCAATGACAGAAGTATAGAATGCTTTGTATCAACAGAATATATTTCAAGTTATTAATAAAATCTTGTTGCACTTGTGGTAACAATCCCCACTTATTTGGATATGGGGTTGGGATGTTGTGATCTTGGGATCTTAGATCTGGGCTTATGTGATGCGGTGCAACTCTCACATTTTTGGATATGGGGTTGGAATACCACATTGTGGCGCACTTCAATTCCCACATTTTGGACATGAGTTTATAATATCACCTGCTTATCTGCATTTATATAAAATCATTGGCTCATCAAAACCGTGTTACCGGGTGATTTAGATTCATATGGAACATCATACGAATTCTAGATGTCGTTTTCACCTTATTGGTGTAGAACATAGTTCTGCGTGGTGTTTTGTTCCACATTTCTAGTTGGCGTGATCTTTGATATCCTTTCGAAACAAACTCCAACCATGGCTCCTGAACCGAGGAATTCCTTGCCCAAGATGGTTGGCTAATTTAGTTTTTTTGAGGCCCTAGATTTGACTTTGTATTACGCAATTATATTTCCCACCCTTTTTGATCTTGGATGGAGGTATCTTTCTCTTGCTTTTGAATGCTTCAATCTTCTCAGCAGAGTTTGTAGAGGGACTGGGATGTTCCTTTCATGTCTGATATTTTTATTTATTTTCATTTATAATCAAATTTTGGAGATCTTTTATGGTTTTATATTATTCCTCGTGCAGGGAAAGAGCAGGAAAATGAATAAGGTACTAGCGAAACAAGTATAAATTGGGTAGAATTATTCCTTCCATGATAACATGATTCAATATTTGAGTAAATGAGGAGTGTGATGCTTCAGGTGTTGTGATCTCTGTCAAGTGAACATGATTTATAATTTTCTGATATTTTTTGCGAGTCAACATAGCGGTCAATGACCCTTTTCTAAATGCAATGTGTGCCCCATTTAATGATTTCATCATTATCTTTGCGAGCTCCCCCCTTCATTTATGTGATAATTGCCCGAGTTTCTCTTATGTATGTTTGCAAAAATATGCTTCATATTCTCATGGGTGTACTCCACTTTTGGAATATTTTATCTAACATTCTAGCTTTCTTCTATTGTGGTTCATGAAAAATTGCATGATGAATTGCTCGTTCAAGGAACTTGACTACTTAAAATAGGCAATATCTGGACACCGTATATCATGGGCTGATCCTGTCCACTCGGTTCCCTAAATGTCAGTCATCAATATTGATAGATGCAAAGCCTAGTTAGTTTATCAAATTTAAATGAATAGGGGTTTAGAAATCACCAAGTGATCATTTGCGTGACTATGTGTTTTGAATTGACGTTGTGCCAATGTTTTAGCCCCTAAATTTAGAACAATCCTCTCTCATGCTCTTGTCAGATCCTAGCCTGCTCTGACGATTTTGAATGTTGATGGTAATCCCTTAAGTTCTGTGGAACTGGGTGGAAGTCTTACATGGTGACTTAACGTGTACAGGCTCAAACACAAACCATCTTACTTGTGTCCTATCTTTAAGTTGCGATCCAAGGTATGTAACCTTTCTTGTCCAGTCCCAAACCTCACCTTTTGTAGATCCACGACTTCATCTCTCACATACACTAGCCAAACATGCTGTGAGCAATAAATAAAACAAGGAATAATATTTTGATCATATTTGTAGAATGAGGAAACCCCCTCGCCTCCTTACCTCAAAGTGAGGAGGAGACGTTCTTTTATAATGAAAGATAAACTCCACATCGGACCACAAGTCCGATGTGGGATACAGACTCCAACACTCCCCCTCAAGCTAGGTGTACCTAGCTTGGACACATAATGAAAAGAAAGCAACAAAACAGACGCTAACACTCCCCCTCAAGCTGGACAGGCCCAGCTTGATGACAAAACAAGACGAAATAAAAAATAAAAGATAAAAGCTGCATGGATGATGCTCCCCCTCACGATCACAGCTCCCCCTCACGATGATGGATAGATGATGTTGTGGGCGCAGCAGAAGAAACCACTCAGACCGGCCGGTTGAAGGAACACCAGGAACACCGCACTAGTGGGGCCGGTCGATGAAACGCCGGGAAATCCAAACTAGCACCGGGAAAACCGCATTTGCGGGGCCGGCGACGGGAGGTGGGGATTCCGCAGAATTGTTGCGGGATCCGGCGGCGCCAACAGCCCAAACCCTAGGTGGTCGAGCTGCTTCACCAGTGAATGGGCGTGCCGGCGGATAGAGATGCGGCTGCCGGGAGTCGTCGGGAGATGCCAGCGAGGCGGGGATGCCGCAGGAGGTGCCGGAGATCCGAAACGGAAGCAAGGCAGCCGTTGGGAGAAACTGGAGCCGGCTGGCTGCCGGAAGAGGAGCGCAGGAGGAGGCCGGCGAGGGAGCAGGACAGCGGGAGGCAGCGCTGGAACCTGGCCGGGAATGGAGGTCCGCTGTCGCGCAGAGAGGGGCCGGCGAGGCGTGAAGCTGGCTGGTGCCGAAGGAGAAGCACTGCTGGAGGGCCGCAGCCTGGGAGAAAGCCGCAGGAAAGGAGGCCGCCGATGAGGGGGCAGCCGGGACTGCTTGGAGGGGGGGGGGTGCCGGGACAGGTTCGCCGGGAGGCACCAGTCTGCCGTAGGAGGAAGCGGCGCCGTGGGAGGGAAGGCGCAGGGGAGCCGCGTCGTTGGGCGAGTGCGCCGGAAGGGGTCGTCGGCCCGGCGCGAGGGAATCCGCTGTGAAAGGCGGGGCCTGGCGTCGGGAGAGATCCGCGACAGGGAGGGGTCGTGCGCAGGAGGAGCGCGAGCCGGAGGAGACGCCGGGGAAGGAAGCCCGCCGGACTGGAAGGGCTCGCTCGTCGGAGGGAGCCACGAAGCGCGCCGCGGGAGGGAGGCGGGAGTCGCGCGTAAGAGGGATCCGCCGCCTGGGTCGGGTTTCGGGAGCCGCGAATCGCACCGGCAGAAGATCTGGAGCGGGAGGTTGTCGCGGGAGAGGGCGTCGCCCTCTGTCGAGCGCACCAGGGAGACGCGCACAGGGAGGAGGCGCGACGGGGAGGGCCCTGTCCGGAGAGGAGGGCCGCGTCAGGAGCCGCGCGCCGGAGGAGCCTCGTCGGGGAGGGAGGCGCGTCTGGAGGAGGCGCTACGGGCCGTCGGGTTCGGGAGGCCGCCGCTGAAGAGGAGGGCCGTGTCGGGGAGATCGCGCGCTTGGCAGGAGGGCGACGCGGGGAGCCACGGGAGGGCGACGCTGGGAGCCGGGACGCCGGGAAGCCGGGAGCCGCGTCAGGCAGGAGGGCCGCTGGGAGGATGGAGGGCCGCCGGGAATGATGACCGGCAGGAGCCTCGGAGGGAGGGGGGGGGCTATTTGGATTGGAGCCGCCGCCCCCCGGTCGGGGAAACCCTAAAGGAAGGGAGAAGAAGAAGAAGAAAAAAATAATTCGGGAGGGAGGGTCGGTAGTAAATCCCTCTGATACCATGTAGAATGAGGAAACCCCCTCGCCTCCTTACCTCAAAGTGAGGAGGAGACGTTCTTTTATAATGAAAGATAAACTCCACATCGGACCACAAGTCCGATGTGGGATACAGACTCCAACAATATTATATTAATTCAACTCATTAGTTAGTCACCAATCAAGACACAAGATTGCATCCAAATCCCCACAAGGGAATCTAAACAATGAGAACACAAAAGTCATTGTGAGTAAATGAAGGTTGAAAGAAAACCCAGGAATTGTTATTTCAGACTCCCGATCATTTGATTTGTTGCATTCTCAGCCTCTAGATCCACTCCCAAACATCCTAGGTTCTCTCTTTCTGTCGGAAAATAAACTGTTGGAGTTTTAAGAATTGTGCTCACTGACTAGGGCTTCTGTCACAGCTGTGGTGGCCACAAGCTCTTCCGCATGTTTCATGGCATGCCACCTCATTTTCAAAAACACTGCCATGGTACTAGGTCCTTGGCCTGACTACGGACCAATTTGTTGTCTGCCCCTTCATCATTTTGAAGCTCTACCACAGTCGTCCTGCAAGCATGGCCATGGTGTTGACTCCATTATCTTTCCACCAGTGTGGCCTAGTTGTGCACTACACTGGATTCTTGCACTTTTCCCCATCCTAATGTTGCACTAGTTTGCAACGAACATGTTAAGCAAAAGGGTGAATTTGCAGGGGAGCTCGTCAAAAATCAGATGAAAATCATTTTCTGAAATTGCATATAATTCCCATGCAACACCATGATAATGTGGTGTTGTTGGGTTTTTTAAATTAGCAATATGCGCTCTTAGCTCTTGTTGGGCTGTTTGTAGCCCGACGCCAAGTCTGGTCAACTGCTTTTGTGGATCATATGAACTGATACAACCTAGTCTTTTCTTTATTTGTCTAGAAAGCCACCTTGGCATTGATATTCTTTTAATCTAATAATCTGTATGATATAAGTTTAGTAGTCACATTGTATACATTAATGCTATTTGATACTAGTGATCTAGGCCTTTCTCAGAAGATCTAAATTTTGAATGTCTCCTTGATTATGATATTTTGTAGTTTACCTTTCATGTCGATTTGTTTTATTGGACGACTTATTTTTTGTTTTTGTTTAATTTGCTACAAGTAATCCAATCTATATTTTCCTCTGTTTTTTATTTTGAATTGTTGAAATTAGGATCCCATAATGTCGCACTTCTTGATAGAGGCTGAATCCCTTTATTTAGAGTAAAAGGTGTTACAAAAGATTTGAGATGGGTGGGGAATACCAAAATTAAACCAGGAGGATACATAGATAGGATAGACCCAGTCAAATAGAGTGAACCTATTCGTACCCACATACAAAATATGTAATTACTCACCCCCCTCAAACTAAAACATATTTCTATCATGTCCATATTTCTATCATGTCCATATTTCTACACAAAAATTTTACTTGTGTCCCCGAAACCTATGTAGCTAACACATTAGCTAATTGCTTTGCAGTTCATACGCAACCAAAAATGATATGTTTTCTTCTCATAATTTTTCTGAACAAAGTGGCAATTAATCTTGATGTGCTTTGTTCACTCATGGAAAATTGGATTTATAGAAATTTTGAGAGTTTTCTAATTGTCATACCATTGGTCATTGGTGCATGGGTTTTCGGATAGGATAAACAATTTCATGTAAGAGATGCTGAACCCATAGAATCTTTGTTGTCACGTGTTTAATGACCAAATATTCTGACTTAACACTCGAGCGAGATACTTTGGTTTGCTTTTGCTATGCCAAGAAATGAGAATACCATCAATGAAAAACAACATATCCAGTACAAGAAGATAAACTTGCATAATCAATATCACAAACCGCCTCTATGTTAGTGTGTTCATGATCGGAGTATCACAATCCCAACCCAGGTTTCTTTTTGACATATAATGACATCCCATTGTAATCACGCAGGTTGATCCTTGAATTGATTTAGTTTGCTTACAACACAAGCGATATTTGGACGAGTCATAGTATGATGCTTTTGTTGGCCCATGAGTCATTGATTCTTGTCGGGTGACCAAAATACCTCACTCGCAACATGGAGTGATTTCTCACCTAACTCAAGAGAAGTGTCGATAGTGTCTGCGTTAGACTGCTTTGTCTACTGTAACAAGTCCAAGATATATATCCATTGAGACAAAAATAATTCATTTAGAGTATCGGGATACCTCAATCCTCAAACAAGCCTTCTAGGAAGCCCAATTCTTTCGTATGAAAATAATGATGGAAAAGGGTGTAAGCCGATCAATTCTTATCGAGTCACTACGTTTGATGATGATATCATCCACGTAAACAACGAGCAAAATATTCCCGAGGATTGATAAAAAATTGAGGAATCCTTTGCATGTCGAAAATTGGTTTCCACTGTGCTAAAGTAGTTTAGCCACGCTCGTGCAAACTTTTTCGACACTATAAATTGATCGTCGAGGATGAAAAATCTAGGAGAACTCCCCTGGTGCAATAAACCTACGAGGTTGCTTCATATAAACTTCCTCATTCAAAAAACCATAATGGAAGACATTCTTGATATCCAACTAGTGAGGGGCCAGTGAAAGGATTTCTCTTTCTCGTAGGAAGAGAAATCATATCCCAAGCGCGTTTTCCCTCCATAACACACTAATTACATCAAACATTGTTTGTAGTCAACCTAGATGTGCCTTGGCCATTACAAGATTTTCAGGAACGAGCTGATAAATGCAATAATATGAACCGATAAATCCTGAAAAGAGTGAGTAAATACAAGAGATTGCTAGCAAGAATGTGTACTTTTTCACAAGACAGTGGGAAGATCATCAGATACTAGTGTTTGAGTAGTCGACGAACCAGTTGTAGGGTCATTAGCATATCATGCGATGATGAGTATAAACATGGTCGAAATAGGGTTCACTAATCTTAAGAGGAGATCGTGGGGGAGGTGGGACATGAGTGGCATTACTGAAGCAAAGATTACCATCCAGTAGAGGAGGTGGATCAAAGGTCTTCCACAAAGTAGAAGGTGATACAAATGAGGATGTGTCGACGAAAGCCACATCAACAGAGATAGCATAGCCTCCAAGTTTGAGGAGTTACAATGACAACCTCGCATGTGAGAATAACGAAGAAAGCTGTATTGGAGGGGGGTCAAACTTTGTTTGAGTGTGGCGTGTATCACAAACATAACAGAGACACCTACTTGGAGTGATAGGGAGTGAGGTGGAAGAGTTAAAGGGATATGATACTGTTTCTCCCTTTCAATTCTGGATGATAGAAGACGATTTATATGGTAACAATTAGAACGATATTACTCCACAACACAGTAGGGACATGCATATGAAAGAGAAGTGCTCGAGTAACATTCAAAATATGACGATTCTTGCCTTCCGTGACACCATTTTGATGTGGTGTGTTGAGGCTGGATGTTTGGTGGATAGTACCGTGCTCATCAAGGAATGTGTGAAAGGATGTCAATGAATATTGACAACAATTATCACAACACAAACATTTTATGGAAATGGAGAATTGATTTTTTATTTAATTATAAAAAGAACAAAACACATGACAAACGGGAACTTTGTGTCTTTAGGAGATAGACCCATGACATTAGAGAAATCATTAATGCAGGGCACATGGTAGCGGCAGCCTCATACATCAGAATGAACTAACTCAAAAGGACTCATCACTCGCTTTTCACGCTAGGGAACATATGTGATTCAACGATTTTTGGCGAGGTGACAAAGCTCTCAATCAATATATTGAAGAGGACTTCCAAATATCTCCTGAAAGACAACTTTTATGATTATAAATATAGCAAAACACTAAAGTTCATGAGCAGACTTACTAATGGACAATAAACTAAATGAGCTTTGCAGAACATATGCTACAGAATAAAGTGTTGTATCAAGAGTGATGGAACAAATGCCAAATCTCGTAATCGGGAGGAGTCATCGACCATAGTAATGGAACCGCTATTGGAGGTTGGGTGGTACAAGTGGAGAATACCTATAGTACAGATAATGTGATTAGAAACACAAGAATCTTGCAACCACGTGGTAGGATGCAGAGAGAAGCATGCAATGGATATCAGTCTATGCGATATGGGTACTAAAGGGGGTAGACCCAACTCAGCAAGACTGCAGATGATGATACTTATAGTCATAAAGCTCCATCGTGTTGCAAATATCTGAAGTTGGGGCTGCAAAATAAACAGAAACAGCCTGAAGTGGATGAGATTGGCCCGATGTTAGAGAATGGTCGGGACGACCATGAAGTTGCCAATAATGGTCAGTTGTGTGACCGGTCCGACCACAATGAATACATTGTGACTGTGGACGATCACGACCTCCACCTCTAGATTGACCTCCATCAAGATTGCCGCCATGACCAATATTGTGAGAGGTAAGAGCACTGCGATCTGTAAAATCGGTGGAAACAATGGAAGTAATTGTATGGTTAGCACGGATAAGACTATCGTACACCAACGATGGATGCGGATTGAGAAGTATCTTGGTTATGGTAGTTGCAAACTCTAGATTCTAGCCCTGCAGAAGAGAAACTGGGAATTTCTTCTCACATTGGATCAGCATCTCATCCGGAGTTGGGGAATAGTTCCTAAATCATGGATCTTGTCCACAATTGCCTTCCAATCATTGTTGTTGGAGTCTGCATCCCACATCAGACTTGAGGTCCGGTGTGGTCTTATTTATTCATTATAAAAGAACCCCAAGGGCTCCTTTAGAGAGTACACCTTGGGGGTTCGGTTTCCCCTATTTTCTCAATCTACATGGTATCAGAGGGAACCTAATCCCAACCCCCCTCCCATTTTTGTTCTTTCCCGCTCTAGGGTTTCTCAATATTTTTCTCCCCCATGGGGGGCGGCGGCTTCCATGGCCTATGAGACCTAGGTATTTCCCGTTCGCCCCCTGTGGTGGTCCTTAATCCCGCCTGAGCGGATCAATCCCAACGGCTCCATCCCGTCGGAGGCCTTCCCCGTGGCACGCGACGGCCCTCCTGCATCTCTGCCCGGGGGACCTCTTCCCGTCGCGACACCTCTCCCGATGCGATTCCGGCGGAACCCTCCTACGTGTGACTCTTGCCCCGCATCTATCCTGGTCCGGCGCCCTTGTCCAGGTGACCTTTTTCGGCGGCTTCTGCCTCTGCTCACGCGACGGCCTCCCTCTCCAGGTGACCCTTCCTCCCGAGGATCGACATCCTCCCGACGCGGCCTTTCCTCCCTCGATGGACTTGGCGGCCAACGGATCTCCTCCCGACTCTCTGACGGCTCTCCAAACTCCCTCCCGGCGATCCCGAGCGGGATTCCTCCCCGACGGCGTCTCGCCTCCTCTCCTCTACGCGCGCCAACAACGTTCCCTACTCCCCTCTGCGCTCCACCCCGACGGCTGTCTCTTGCCTCTCCCGCTTCCCGACAAGGATTCCGCCTGCCGCGACGTCCTTCCCCTCAGCGACTTTCGGCCCGACGACTCGCCGCGACTCCCGGCTCGTTGGCTCCGCACCTACTGGCTCCCACAACTGCCGGCTTCCACTTTTTCGGGCTTCCGGCTCCCGCCCGACTCGCGCCTCCCTTTCCCGTCTGCTTTTCCACCCGACGACGGCCCTACGTTCTGCCCGAGCAGAGCCCTCCCGGCCTTTCCCGCTCCACATGATGGTCCTGCTACTCCTTTGTCGCCGGCGACGGCGCCTCACGGTCGCGGCCCTCCTTCCCGTCCATCGCGACGCGAGACGGCCTCATGCGCGACGACCCTCCTGTGCCGATCCTGGCCAAGGGAACCTCTCCCGCTCGCGGCCCTCCACGACGTCCCTCCCCGCGACGCACTCCCAGCCGGCGGTTCTCCCATGCAGCCTACCCCTCCCCGCGCGACTCACGATGCCCCTCCCGTGCAGCCTGCCCCGCCTCCTCTGCTCTGCACGACTTCCGCTCCAGACGGTCGCGACTCCTCTTCAATTTTCCAGGCAGCCTCGCCTCTCGTCACCGGCATCTCCCGACGACTCCCGGCAGCCGCCTCCCTGTTTGCGGGCACGGCCTCGCACCTCCTCCACTGTGGCGCAACACTTCGACCGCCTAGGATCCGAGCCCATTAACGCTGCCAGATCTCGCAACGATTCTGCGGAATCCCCGCCTCCCGTCACCGGCCCCGCAAGTACGGCTTTCCCGGTGCTAGTGTCGTTTTCTCGGCGTATCATCGTCCGGCCCCACTAGTGCGGATTTCCTGGTGCTCCGTCAACCGCCCAGTCTGTGTGGTTCTTCTGCTGCACCTGCGACATCATCCATCCATCATCCTGAGGGGGAGGTACGATCTTGAGGGGGAGATACGATCTTGAGGGGGAGCTACGACCGTTGCTTGTTTCTTTTTTATTTTGTCTTGTTTTGTAATCAAGCTGGGTATGTCCAGCTTGAGGGAGAGTGTTTGCAGTATGTTTATTCATTATAAAAGAACTCCAAGGGCTCCTTTAGAGAGTACACCTTGGGGGTTCGGTTTCTCCTATTTTCTCAATCTACAATTGTAATAGGATGAAATTAAATGCAAACCTTGCAGAATAGAAAAGAGCCGTTGAAACAAATCAGATACATGTAACAAATTGTTAATCTCAAAGAACACGACCAACTGGGAGTTCTGGAGTTCCTTAACTGTAGTTGCATTCTTAGTGAAATTGGTGATGAATTTATCCCTTGAATTGTGGAAAAGTGTGAATATTTTGTAATCTTATGGCCCCTAGACAGCGAATGAGAGATCCTTTGGATCCGTTGGGGAACTAAAAAAATGGGAGTAGCGACACAATACTTATAAGGAAATGACCATTGTCTTCCGTCACTTGGTGAAATTTTCTGAATTGAGACGCTCATCAAAAAGACATGTTGATGTGGATTTCACCTCGGGCAGCAGCAAAGGGCCTTGTTGGCTGGGGTTGGCTCGGTAAAGAGGGAGGTTGGAGAGAGAGAGCGGAGAGAGTGCCGTTCCGGTTTCCTGAGCTCTGCTCCGATGTTAAAATCAGAATTTCATAGAACCGTGTCTGTTGAATGAAGTCAAATCTCTTTATTTAAGGTGATAGAAAAGAATTGAGATAGGCGTGTAATACAAAATTTAGACGAGGAATATGTAGTGATAGTATTGACTCAGTCTAACAAATTGAACACATCCATACCCATGTACAAATTACTTAATTACTCTAACAGGAATGATCTTAAGATTATTGGTACATATACCCCTGATTAGGTTGTAATAAATGTTGTTTCCGCCTCTACGAGAATTCCAAATCAATCAATTGATGAAACCATCAACAATGAAATTGTATAATTTTCTTTATTTTACTTGATTAAATAAACCATTTATCATAAAAAGACTTTATTGTTTACTTCTAATGGTGAGTCCCATGTTCATACAGCTAGAGGCAAAACGTTTGTTACTGTCACTGTATCCGTGAAGTGCTTTAGAATTGATTTTATGAGTCAGTTCATTTGAGATGTAAAAAAGTGGTAGTTTTTTTGTACGATTATAATTTCACTTTGATTGCTTTTTCCCCCACGTATACAGGTCCATTGTTTGCAGTTCCTAATTTATGAGGTTGTTTCTGGTGGCAATTTGAGGAAGCCTGGTGGTCTTTTTGGCAATGGTGGTTCTGAGATACCTGCTAATGATCTAAAACAGTTGGAAACGATGTTTTATAAGCTTGGCTTTTTCTTGCACATTTTGGATTTCACAGGTAATTTGTCTGTTCTCAAATTATGTTTGAAAAGAGCTGTTCATTCCTTTTTTATTGCTTCTAGCCCTGAGTTCACCTTTTATTATGTTATTGAAAGCTGTCAGTTCACTAAGGCAACATTCCTGTTCTTTCCGCCGTCCTTTTTTTTGGCTTTCTTTACATTATTAAATCATCAATTAAATGATTTAAGTTCAACTCTTTTAAATAAAGAATAAATAGCGGCAAATACAGAACTTAATGTATAAATTTGGTATTGTACCACTTCGAGAACCTTAATGAATTAAAAGGTGATATCTTCTTGGTTGATCTTCACATTCTGACAAGCCTGAACCCGTCTTTAGAGATAACAGGGGAGTTTATGGTGACCAACATTGGGCAAGGTGGCCTCTCAGATAGTTAATTTTTTATAGAATTATGACTGATTAATGTTGTCATAACTGGTACTGGCAGGTTTTTAATTTTTTTATCCTGATTTCATTTTATGGTAATCCTTGCTTTCATAATGCTTGTGATAGTGATTTCTATGTCCAGCGCAGTTATTTTATTATGATCCTAATAAAAAAATTGGGTATTTCAAGGGGAGCAGCTGTTTTATGTTTTTTATTTTCTTTCCCATTTTTTCCTTCGGGATATTCAATGATCTTGGGTGATTTCTTGTAAATTTCTCATGATTCAAATTTTAGGCTTATTCTTGTTGTTGTTGCCATCTGGAAAGGTACTCTGATGTCTACAGTCTTGCGGAGTTCTTAATTGTTGAAAAATTATTTTATAAGGTAGTTTACATTTTTCATATTGCTGACCCCATTTCACATGGACTTTCTTCTCTTTGTTAGGGCAGGATATGATTGCTTCCTTGTTTTGTGCTAATGTGATAATCTTGTTGACTCCAGATGCAGAAAATTATTTAGAAAGTTGTGATTTGGACTTGTTTTGGTGTCATCCCTTGAACTATTGGAATTTAGAAAATTGGTTGTGATTTGGAGGTGTTTTTGTGATTTCTCTTCTACTATCATTTTTCTGGGTCTCCACCATGGCATTGCACTTTTATTCTGTTGAAACCATTACTGGGTAATCTATGTTTGTCATGAGGTGACATCATTTAGGGTCTAAACTGGTGCAACTTGATGCTTGTTTAAGGCCCTTTTATATCAATCTTCAATGGTTTTTGTTTGAGAGCGGTAACGTAAAAACGCACCTCAAAAACAAGGCTGACATTATCTATTTATAAGCGTGTATCTAGGATACAAGTGTATCTTGATTCATGATATTTGAATTGTCAGCCTCTATCCTGTCATCTTATTCCTCTGGTTTGAGTTTTGTGTCTACCATCTATCTGAATCCCCATGCCTCTTTCTTTCTCTATAAATAATGATTTCTGTCCTTATTCAAGAGACTTGACTTACGGCTTTCTAGTATACTGATGTCAACCTGGTATCTAAGCTTGGGAAATCCCTGACCCTCTCTCTTCCTCCTCCCTCCCTGTCATGCAATTAGCCCCTGCCATCCACCCAGCCCAGGCACTGCCCAGGCTGCATGCCCTGCTGCGTCTTGGCCTCCCTTGCGCTCCTGCCCGAGCCCCTTCTTTCAGTGATTCCGGTGAACCCTGGGGTCCTCTCCAGGGGAAGCAGAAGACGGCTCTGTCTTTTGTAATAAGCCCAGGATATATTTCCGTTGAGAGAAGAAAATTCCTTTCGAGTATTCGGAGATTTAAATCTCCGGAAAGTACTTTAGGTGCTCAATTCATTCGTATGAAAACTGTGATGGAGAAAAGGCTTTACTCGATCAGTTCCTTTCAAGTCATTACCTGTGATGATAATATTGTCCACATGAAAAGCAAGCATAATACTCTTGACAACTGATTGCTAATAAAAAATTGATGAATCAATTACCACTATTCAAAAATGACCGAACCATGCCCTTGGAGACTGTTTAAAGACATACAGAGATAGTCAAAGACAACAAAGTTTGGAGGACTCCGCCCGGGCAACAAACTCAGGAGATTGCTACATATAAACTTCCTTGCTCCCGAATCATAGTGAAATTCTGCCTCTCCCGTGGACGTAGGGATTTTTCCCGAACCACGTAAATCGCCGTGTTCATTGTTGCTTTTCCTTCTTTCGTTTTCTCGTTTTCTGTCGTTGTGTCTCTCGGCGATTCCGCAACAACTGGTATCAGAGGGTGAGTTCGGAATTCTCCAACGATGGCTCTGGATGAAGGCAAAGTGAAGATCGATCGCTTCGATGGAACTGATTTCAGTTTCTGGAGGATGCAAATCGAGGATTATCTTTATCAGAAAAAGATGCACTTGCCGCTTCTGGGTGTGAAGCCAGTGGAAATGGAGAAGTCAGAATGGGAGCTACTGGATCGACAGGTTCTGGGTGTTGTGCGCCTGACGTTGGCCAAAAACGTGGCGTTCAACATCAGAGAGGAGAAGACGACGGTGGACCTGATGAAAGCCCTCACAAATATGTACGAGAAGCCTTCTGCGGCTAACAAGGTGCATTTGATACGACGATTGTTCAACCAGAAAATGGTTGAAGGGAGAGCTGTTGCAGATCATATCAACGAGTTCAATACCATCATAAGTCAGTTGTCATCGGTGGACATTGACCTTGGTGATGAGGTATGTGCTCTGGTTTTATTATCTTCGTTACCTGAAAGTTGGGAAGCAACTGTAACAGCTGTGAGCAGCACTTCGGGGAATACGAAGATGGCTCTGAAAGATATAAGGGACCTGATCCTTAGTGAGGATGTTCGAAGAAGAGAATCAGGCAGATTCTCTGGTTCTGCTTTGAACGTTGAAGGAAGAGGAAGGTACCCACAGCGGGACAATCGTAGAGGACGGTCGAAATCAAGAGGAAAGAGCAAAGACAAGGCAAAGGGGTCTGGTCCTACCTGCTGGACATGCGGGAAGAAAGGACATGTCAAGAAGGAGTGCAGAGATAACCGGAAGGGACCTGAAACCAGTGGAGCAAACGCGGTAGCTGAAGGAACTGACGACGTGCTACTGCTGAGCGTAGACAGCCCGATGGAGTCTTGGATTTTAGACTCTGGGGCGTCTTTCCATTCTACATCGGAGAAGGGTTTCCTGAACAATTTTGTTTTTGGAAATTTTGGCAAGGTACATCTTGCTGATGATGAGCCCTTGCAGATTGTGGGGAAAGGAGATGCACGGATCAAGACCAACAGTGGGGGTTTGCTGGTTCTGAAAAACGTGAGGTATATCCCTGGTTTAAGAAGAAATCTCATTTCTGTGGGACAGCTTGATGATGCAGGGTTGAGTACCACGTTCACTGGTGGTGCATGGAAGATCACCCGAGGAGCTATGGTCATAGCTCGGGGAGCAAAGAATGACACCCTGTACAACATGACAGAAACGTGCATGGACATGGCTGCATCACTCGAAGCTGTCGGAGGTTCTCAACTGTGGCACTACAGACTCGGCCACATGAGTGAAAAGGGGATGAAGGTGCTGGCAACAAAAGGATTGCTACCAGAGCTGAAGTCGGTGGAAGTAGGCTTTTGTGAAGATTGCATCTTTGGAATGCAGAAGAAGGTGTCCTTTGCAAAAGGAGGCAGAACACCGAAGGCCGGAAAGCTGGACCTGGTGCATACAGATGTTTGGGGGCCTGCACCAGTACCATCTCTCGGAGGGTCACAATATTATGTGACATTCATCGATGACTCAACGAGGAAGGTATGGGTTTACTTTCTGAAGAACAAATCTGATGTGTTTAAGATATTTCAGAAGTGGAAAGTCATGGTGGAGAACGAGTCAGAAGCAAAGCTGAAATGTTTGAGGTTTGACAATGGTGGAGAATATGGCAGTCAAGAGTTCAGGAAATTCTGTTCTGAAAATGGAATTCGGTGGGAGAAGACAATCCCAGGAACACCATAACAGAACGGTGTGGCAGAAAGGATGAATAGGACACTGAATGAACGTGTCAGGAGCATGAGGCTGCATTCGGGGTTACCCAAGACCTTTTGGGCTGATGCAGTGAATATGGCAGCATATCTCATAAACAGGAGTCCCTCTGTGCCAATGGGGGAATGTCTACCCGAGGAACTCTGGTCTGGTAAGGAGGTAAAACTCTCACATTTACGAGTCTTTGGCAGTTTAGCATATGTTCATGTTGATGCTAATGCAAGGGACAAGCTTGATGCCAAGTCCAAAAAATGTTTCTTTATTGGCTATGGTGGTGAGGAGTTTGGGTATCGCTTTTGGGATGATCTCAACAGGATGGTCATCAGGAGCCAAAATGTGGTATTCAATGAAGGTGTCATGTACAAAGATCGCCATGCAGGTGAAGATGAAAATGAGAACATTGAATCAGAATGCAAAAAGCAAGTGGAGCTTGAAGGTGTGTCTGAGCTTGAGAAATCCGAACCGGTGGAACCTACTACTCCAGTGGAGTTGAGGAGATCATCAAGGGTGAGAAGGCCCGTGCAGAGGTATTCACAATCATTGCATTACCTTTTATTGACTGACGGTGGAGAACCAGAATGCTTTGAAGAAGCAATGCAGCTGAAGGAGTCGAGCAAGTGGGAGCTGGCTATGAAGGAGGAGATTTCCTCATTGCATGAGAACAACACTTGGGAGCTGACACCTCTGCCAAGAGGAAAGAAAGCATTGCAGAATAAGTGGGTCTACCGGGTCAAGGAAGAACATGATGGAAAGAGGAGGTTCAAGGCAAGACTGGTGGTGAAAGGCTTTCAACAGAAGGAGGGAGTAGATTTCACTGAAATCTTCTCACCAGTAGTAAAGCTTACCACCATCCGGGTGGTTCTCAGCATTGTGGCGTCAGAGGATTTGCACCTTGAGCAGCTTGATGTCAAGACTGCTTTCCTTCATGGAGATTTGGAGGAAGATATCTACATGCAGCAGCCAGAGGGATATGTAGAGTCTGGAAAGGAAGACGTGGTGTGCAAACTCCAGAAGAGCTTATATGGACTGAAGCATGCACCGAGACAGTGTAACAAGAAGTTTGATTCATTTATGTCTAAAAATGAATATAAACGATGTGGCATAGATCAGTGTTGCTACATCAAGTCTTTCGGTGATGAATATATTATATTGCTTCTGTATGTGGATGACATGCTCATTGCAGGATCATGTATGCAGAGGATTAATGAGCTGAAAGAGCAATTGGTTGAGGAGTTTGAAATGAAGGATCTTGGAGAAGCTGGCAAGATTCTGGGAATGAAGATCAAGAGAGACCGCACAGCTGGAACTTTAATGTTGTCACAGGCTGATTACATTGGGAAGGTTCTGAGAAGATTCAGCATGCTGGAAGCAAAGACAGTCTCTATTCCCCTGGCGAGCCACTTCAAACTATCAAAGGAGCAATCACCGAAGACGGCAGAAGAGGTGGAGTACATGGCAAAAGTTCTATACGCATCAGCTGTGGGAAGCCTGATGTATGCCATGGTCTGTACTCGACCTGACATTGCTCATGCAGTGGGAGTTGTGAGCAGGTATATGGCTAACCCTGGAAAACAACATTGGGAAGCTGTGAAGTGGATACTGAGGTATTTGAAGGGCAGCAAGGAGGTATCTCTGTGCTTTGGGATAGGAACTTCATTGCAGGGGTATGTGGATGCTGACCTTGGAGGCGATGTCGACAGCAGGAGGAGTACCACGGGTTATGTTTTTACCTGTGGAGGGACTGCGGTAAGTTGGATATCACAATTGCAGAAGGTGGTGACTTTATCCACAACAGATGCAGAATACATTGCTGTAGCAGAAGCTGGGAAAGAGATGGTTTGGCTGAAAAACTTCTTGGATGAATTGGGAAGAAAGCGAGAGGAGAATGTATTGCACTGTGACAGTCAGAGTGCTATACATCTTGCCAAGAACCCAGTGTTTCATGCCCGGACGAAGCACATTCAGTTGAAGTACCATTTAATCAGAGGTTTGATACAGGATGGGTTGCTGACTTTGCAGAAGATATGTGGAACCAACAATCCGGCAGACATGTTGACAAAGCCTATGGTGATACAGAAGTTGAGGCACTGCTGTGCCTCTGTTGGTCTCCACTGATGAACGGAGGGTGAGAGACAGAATGATGGAGGACCTGCTAGGAGTACAAGAGGAAAACAATTTGTATTTCATGAAATTCTGCCTCTCCCGTGGACGTAGGGATTTTTCCCGAACCACGTAAATCGTCGTGTTCATTGTTGCTTTTCCTTCTTTCGTTTTCTCGTTTTCTGTCGTTGTGTCTCTCGGCGATTCCGCAACAGAGTATGTATGTTAATGGAGAAATCCGGGACTACAGTATGAAGAGGGAGAAAGGAACATAGAAACTTGACCCAAATCGAGAGCACCCCACGGTTCTCCCACCCAAGCAACAACTGAGCATTCCCAAAACAGAAAAGATACCCCCAGTACACACCCACGTCCCTTTTAATAACCGCTGCGCGCATCCTTGTTCCCCCACGTGGCTTAACGGCTTGCTCCCCCCGCATGGACAACTTTGCCATTTCTAGAGTAGACTTTCCAATTTCTTGGGAGGTCTCAGACTCTATTATTGGCCACCCTTTGAGATTCGGTCTTGTCTGCAAGACTGAAAGCAGGAAATTGATTTAGGAGTACAAATTCATTCTCCCAGGTGGCTGTTTGGCCTTGCCACTGAATCAAAAGCTTGGGTTGAACACGCCATCTTGGAGCTGATATCGCCGCGACAGAATAACTTCAGGTTCTGGCCACTATGTTTCATCACCGTCTAGATTGGGGGCGAAGAGAGGCGGGGCCTGCCTGATGTCCTACCATTTGTTTGAGTTGAGAAACATGAAAGACAGAGTGTATTCGGCCTGTCCGGGGTAGGTCAAGTTGGTAAGTACTAGGTGGTGCTTGAGCTGTTTCAAAGCTTCATCCCGGTCCAATAAGGCATTGACCACCGCTGTGACGTATTTTAGATGGGAGGTAGCTCAGTATTGTTGGTGGTCTGTGGCCATAGACTACCTCAATGTGAGTGGTTTTAATCGAAGCATGCTAGGTTGTATTGTATGATAATTCTTCCCATGATATCCAATACGACCAACATTTTGGTTTCTCCCTCACAAAATAATGTAGATATGTCTCAAGGCAATAGTTAACAACCTCGGTTTGACCATCTGTTTGTGGATGGTAGGCCGGGCTGAAGCGCAGCTTAGTTCCTTGTAACCAAAACAGCTCGGTCCAGAACTGATTGAGAAAAACGGGATCTCAGACACTATGGAAGTAGGCATCTCATGCAAACAATCTCCCGAAAGAAAACATCCGTCACTCTAGCCGCCGTGTATGGGTGTTTCAACGGGAGGAAACAAACATATTTGGAGAGCTGGTCGACCACAAGAAAGATGACATCAAAGCCTCCGGACTTGGGTAGATCGGTAATAAAATCCTTTGATAAATTTTCCCATCTAACATCCGGAATTTCCAAAGGTTGGAGCAACCATACTGGAGAAAGGGTGGAATATTTGTTACGTTGGCTAACCGGACATTGCCGCACAAATTCTTGAACAACAGGTTTCATGACTTGCCAATAAAGAGCGGTAGCGAGGCATCTATAGGTGTAATAAAAATCGAAGTGATCCCATTGAGGAGATGAATGATACTCACCCAATTGTTGGGAAATCCAAGGAGAGGTCGTAGATATAACTGGTCGTCCCTTGTAGTTTAAAGTGCTTTGATGATAAGTGAAACCTAGATATGATGTGTAACCGTCCTCTAAGGTGCAAATAATCTTCTATAGGTGTGGGTAAGTGGAAACATTTTTAAGAAGGTCCTAACCATCCGTCCACCGTGGGGCGGTTGAGACCATAGTCTGACTAAGAGGGGTTGCTCCGTACAAATAGTATTCGCGACCCGCAACCCAAAACTTCATACTCATTGTTCACCAATTTGTATGGACCTCCCCTAGAGTCCGTAACCAAGCAACGCGAAGCATGATATCCAAGCTGCCAATGTCCAGGACATGTTTGTCTATTTCGCATACGTAATCGCCTAGAAGTAATGTTAACTAGGGACAGACCCGCAACAACCACTGCTGATGTCCATCCCCCAACTTGATAAACATCTTGTGGGTTGCTTGCACATCTATCACGAGGAGGTGGATCAACATTGGCGTAATGAAATTATGAGAAGCCCCACTATCAATAAAAAGCGAGATAGGGTGTCCCCCCAACGAGCCCTCAACTTTCATGCAAGAGTGTCCTTCCTTGCTGGACCCCTGGATAGAACACTTAAGTTGAAGATGTTGAAACTCCACTTTCGAGAAGTCTGGTGGCAAATGCCACGACCTGCAAACGAAAATTGAGGGTACCTCCAAGGGCGACCCTGAAGTCCCCTTACCAAGTCAAGAGAGAGGCAAGATCGAGGGAGCATTCGACGGAAATGGACTTGAACGCGGAGGTGGCTGCCAGAGAGGTATCGCGTCCACCTCCAGAAAAATGAGGCCCCCTGTTGGATCGTAAGAGTAGTTTTAGATGACTATATTTACAAGAGGGGGGGGGGAGGATTGTAGTTTAAAAATTTGTTTAGAAATTTTAAACTGAACAAAACACAAAACCTCTAAGTAAATTTATCGGAATCAGACTCAGTTCGATTATCAGAGTGAGTAAATTGGAATCACAATGGATCTGATTAATATCAGAGTATGTTTATCGTATTCACAGTTATACTAATAAAACTAATTGGATAGAAAGATAAGTAAAAAGACTATCTTTCTATAACATGCACAGCGGAATAGAAACTTGTGAAAACATGCAATATCTAGTAATAGTAAGAATGACTTACAAGCTATTAAAATATTGAACTCTTTTAACCTTAAGAGTAAGGTAGTCAATAACCGTGACTAAAGGTATCCAAAGTTTTATACTTACTGTCAACTCTGTCTTTCCTTACCAGGAAAACCCTCGATACGATGATCGGAATGCTCTGTTTTCCTATCCCCGGAAGAACTCCATACAATGATTGGTGTATGTCTTTCGAGCCTCATAAGCCCTCAATCATAACAATGATCGGACGCGAATTACAAATGCAAACGTTCTTAAGGAAGCAACCTGACAAGGATTCCTTTAGAACTACAACTCTCTAAAGAATTACAAAGACTAAGAACGAGCAGTTTACGCTAAGCAATCTTCGGAAGACTTGAGTTGCGAAATGTATCAGCCAACAAATGAATCAGCTCTAAACTCTTCAAATGATTGGCTATTCATAGGCAATGCTCCAACGGTCATATTTCTGAGTTTATTGCAAGGACCTCGGACCGCTGAATCTTTGACAACTCACAATGCTATGACATAACAGAATGTCCGACGTCGTTTTTATTTAACACCATTACAGTGTTAAAGGTACTCCTTACGATAGAAATAAGTTTATGTATTTCGACTATAAACTTAGGATAGTCCAATAGATTCCCTTAATGTCTGTCAATACGATAATCCTTATGAGGGTCAGTCCGATATATCGGTACTAGTATCAGTTTGATGGTCATGACTTTTGTCAGTACGATAGACCGGAGAAAAGTCTGAATCCTGGTCTAAGGTTAGTCTGATTAATCGGACGCATGTTCAATCCGATGATTGTAATGAAGAATAGTAAGTTTATATTCGTAATAGTTTAGTACATTTTCTATGTATAGTAAAAGGTAATGCTTTCTACAAAAACATACTAAAATTCTTGGGACATAAAAAGTTAGTGAACAATGTTTTAAAAAAGTGTGATTTCCAATACTAAAGGAATGAAAAAGCACTAATACTTCTTACTCAACACCCCCTTCAAACGGAGCCAGCGGTGCCCCGACGAAGAGCCAATTTGATAAAGATGGAGACAACTGGACTAGGCTGCCTTGGATAAATAATATTCCAGGGGAGGAAATACCAGCTGGGAAGCAAGTCCTTTGCCAGGCTACTGGCCACAACCAACACAACTATAAAGATTGTTCTGGAAAGGGAAAAGGTGAGCCCATAACACAGTTGTTTGCTCACCAACTGAGAAATATACTAGAGAATATTCTAGGAGGGGCCCACAGCTGTTACACAAGGAACCCACTGGGCAGAGGCTATTAAATAAGAAGGGCTGGAGAGACAAGGGGACGGGCGGGGATAGTTTGTCTTTGGAATTGGCTGGAAAGATTGGGCGAGAGAGCAGCGAGGCCTTCCGAGTACACTTCCACTTCTTTATATTTTCTGTTATTTCTTTTTTTGTTACATTTCTCCTGTAATTCTTCTACACTCTACCTTTATATACAAAGTAGCCCTCTCGAAGGGGGCTGTTGGAGCAAGGGTCTCTATCATTTTGGTCCCACTTGCCGGATCTGCTCGAGCAGGAGGTGAAGCACTGCTGGAAGAGTTCTCCTGCAGGAGGGAGAAGAGGCAATGACTAAGCTCTATGAAGTGGATCGCCAACACAGGTCGAACTACTAGTGTACGGCTGGGACCCTCACAGTTGGACTACACTGGTCGAGCAGAACTCAAAATCCTGGCAGAAGAACACAGTATATCAGCCTTCTCTTCGACAGACGGTGCAAGAAGTAAAACACGTTTGGAAGGAAGAAGAGAACTCAGCCGAGATTGCAAGTGTTGTCCTGCTGCTGAAATTGTGGGCTCGGGCAGTGGAGCCTCAATTACAAATGAAATTGTAGGTTGAGAAACCCCTTTGCCTCCTTACCTCAAATTGAGGCGGAGGCATTCTTTTATAATGAATGGAAAGGACCACATCGGACCACAAGTCCGATGTGGGATACAGACTCCAACACTCCCGCTTAAGCTATGGGCCGGTCGTCAGAGCGCCGGGAAATCCGTAATGTCAGGCTGATCGTCAAAGCACCGAGAAATCTGCAATGGCGGTGCCGGTCGTTGAAGCGCCGGGAAATCCGCAGGAGGAGGCCGGCGATTGAGGCGGGAATGCCGCGAGAAGCAGGAAGAGGCCGGCATGGAGGGAGCAGTTGAGCAGCAGATAGGGGAGGCAACATTGCAGCGGGATCGCGGCGGAGGTGCACGGGGAGGGATCTGGCTGGAACCGTCCGGAACTGCCCAGAACTGGAAGGATCAGCCTGGATCTGCGGTTTCCTGGAGAAGCGGAAGCCAGCAGGTGAGGGAGCCAGCAGATTCGGGAGCCGGCAGGAGCAGAGTCGGCAGTTGCTGGAGCCGGCAAGTGCGGGAGCTGGAAACGGCGGCGGTTAGGGCGGGAGTCGCGGGAGACGAGTTGGGAGTTGCGGGAGGTATGGGAGCCGCAAGTCGGGGAAGGGAGGCCGCGAGCGAGGTTGCTAGACCAGCGCGCTAGGGTCGCGGTCGGGAGGAGCCTCGACGGAGGGTCGCGCTCGGATTGAAGGGGCGGGTGCGCGCAACCGGGAGGAGACGCCGGGGCGAAGGCGCCGGGAGTCGCGTCTGGAAACGACGAGGGCGGCACGACGGGATGCGCCGCGACTGGATGCGAGGCCGGGAGGGAGGCCTGGGTAGGAGCGGCGCTGGAGGGGAGAATCGCCGGAAGGGCAGGGACTCGCGGCGGAAGGAGACGCCGGCAGGGGGAGATCCGCCGGTGAGGGAGATCCGCCGTGAGGGAGGTCCAACAGAAATTAAAGCTAAGAGTGGAACAGATGGGGGTTCTTGTTCAAAGACAATAGAAAACTCTGCTGCTACCACAACCAGCACCAAAGCCTCTATGGGCATGTCCCTCATGGAGTTTTTGGGCGGTTCCGACACTGGTGGTGACAAGGTTCTTAAAATGGTGAGCTTCCCTCAGCCTTGTCACAGGCCAAACAGTCTTCATCCAAACCTTAATCGGCTTTGTTGAACATTGGGAGAAGGCGCTGCTGAAATTGATGGGGAACCTGGTGAATTGGGTAATGGGCAGAGGGCTTTCATAACTCACAGCATATCCCTTTCTATAGTAGAAAGAGATGTCCAAGAGCAAAACCTGGTCACCAGGGGTTGGAATTCAAGAAGCAAAAATTATTTCAGTGCAAAACCGGCCTACTTGCAGGTTACAGTTAGCAATCTCGTTTTTGGGAATGGATGGTGGTTCCTGATTAGAGAGAGACTTTTTGGAACATGTTAATGAAATAAACAATCACTTAGCTCCATTCAGGTTGGGGGAGGCAAGTACCCGAGCCTTTAATTCCTTGTTACGGAAATGGAAAATGAATGATGATTTGACCATTAACTACTATGAGGGAGCAAGATTCACGGGGCTCGCAATAGATGATTCCCGAAAATGCAGTGCTGTTAGCCAGCAACATGCAGATACATCAGAAGATACCACCCTTTGGCTTGTGGGATCAGTTGTTGTAGTTGTTGGTTTCCCAGGAAAAGGACTGGTTGTATGGTCTCTTCCTATGGTGAAGGCTTTGACATCAGAAGGATGTTTCCATCGTAAGGTTAAAAGGCAACCATGGGTTTTACAAAATCTACATTGGAGGGAAGACGAGATTGATGAGAAGTTTTTCATCACCCAACACATTTACCTATATTAATTGAGGATGGAAAGGCTTCAGGGGGACTGCAACTAATTGCTGATTAATAGGGCCTGGAGTTTGGAAATATGTTGTGGATATAATTTTTCCCCTGACACGCAAAGCTTGGGGATTCCTCCAGTGTATAAGAAAGGTTCTGAAGCGAACATGAAGGGGGGGAAACCCGTCGTGGAAGAAGCAGTCGATTTCCACGGCTTTAGCAAGAATCAATGTACCTTTGGGAGAGAAGCTGGTGTTGTAAAAGGAAGGAGCATTGTTCTGAAGCGAACATGAAGGCGGGGAAACCCATCGAGGAAGAAGCAGTCGATTTCCATGGCTTTAGCAAGAATCAATGTACCTTTGGGAGAGAAGCTGGTGTTGTAAAAGGAAGGAGCATTTCTTGGGATACGGAGGGTCGGCCTGGAAGCTGGATGGACCCAAGCAGGCAAGTTGGATGCTGAGTGGTTCAGTGCCTTGATCCTATCTAAAGGTGACTTCAAAGGGCAGCTCAGTGAAGGGGAATTCACCAGCCCTGGATGCAGATCCATTCCAAAGAATTTTACTAATTTTCCTTGGATAAATGGAGCAAAAAACAATATCACAGGGCTGAAATTTCAGGGAGGACCCTTTGAAAGATTGCTTGGGCAGTATATGAAGCAAGGGTGCGTCACATTCAGTTTCTCCGGAACCATGAAGCAGGGAGGAGCGACTGGGAGATGGCTTGGTGTGCATATGTTGAACGAGGGCTTTATAAAGATAGAGACAGTTGGACTAGGTTGCCTTGGACAGCACAACTGGACAGCCTGGAAAATAATATTCCCGGGGAGGAATACCAGCTGGGAAGCAGGTCCTTTGCCAGGCCACTGGCCACAACTGGCACAACTAAAGATTGTTCTGGAAAGGGGAAAGGTGGGGCCCATAACATAGCTGTTTGCTAACCAACTGGGGAATATACTAGAGAATTTTCTAGGAGGCCCCCGCAGCTGTTAAACAAAGAACCCATTGGGCAAAGCCTATTAAATAGGAAGGGCTGGAGAGACAATGGGACGAGCGAGGATAGTTTGTTTTGGGAATCGGCTGGAAAGCCTTGGCGGGAGAGCAACAAGGCCTTCCGAGTACACTTCCTCCTCTTCTCTATATTTTCTACTGTTTCTTCTTCTGTTACATTTCTCCTGTAATTCTGCTACACTCTACCTTTATATACAAAGTAGCCCTCTCGAAGGGGGGTGTTGGAGCAAGGGTTTCTATCACAATTCAACATGGCATGCGAGGTGCATGGCCTAAAGCCTAGTTTCAGGATCATGAATCCGAACCCAAGAACGAATCTCCTCCTGCAAACCGTGTAGAAAATAGCCAAGATATAGTGGTTTCGGAAGGCATGGCAGCAAGGAGGCCAAATACTCGTACTGCTCAATATATTCTTGAATCTTTCCATGTTGGTGAAGCGGTGCCAATTCTTTACAAGGATTCTGGATCTCAAGACCACTAAAACATTCTGTGAGCTCTTGCTTGAACAATGACCAGGATAATTCCGAACAGACCTCAACAAGGATAGTGAACCAGTGGATGACAATGCCATCCATACCGACCTGCGCGAGCTGGATCCAAAGCATCTATGGCGTATGTTGAATACGGAAATATAATTTAGCATAGGTAAGCCAACCGCGAGAATCAGATCCATCGAAAGTCGGGAACTCCACGCGGCGGGTCACTGGATAAGGATTAGGGCGCAGGTGAGAGACATCAGATGTCTCACATCCCGACAACCCCTGGCTGGGGTAGATGTCCCCTGGGGTTCCCGACGCCGACGAAACCCCCAGTGGATGAGAATCATCGAGTTGTGGTTGTTTTTCTTGGTGCGACAGCGTAATCTTCCCAAACCCAGTCTGCTCGGCGAGCTCTTGATCCCTTCGGCATTGGCTCAGGCGCATATCGTGAACTCCCCGCTGAAGCCCCTCAATTGTCGTGGATAAATCGGAATGGGATAATTCGATGTGTTCAATACGTTGCTCAACCCCTTTCAAACGAGACTGATTGCGAGTCCCTGAGGACAAAGAAGAGTGGGAAAAGAGGTAGGAGTGGATGACAGGTCAAACCAAGTGTTAAGAATTGTGATTCTTTGAGTTTGTGTATTAATTGAGAAATTTGGGACAATAATATGAAGAGGGAGAAAGGAACAGAGAAGCTAAACCCAGATCGAGGGCACTCCACACTTCTCCCGCCCAATCAACACCCGAGCATTCCCAAAAATAGAAAAGATACCCCCCATTACACACCAACTTCCCCTTTAATACTCGCTGCACACGTCCCTGCTCCTCCACGTGGCCTAATGGCCTTCTCCCCCTGCATAGACAACTTTTCCCTTTTTAGAGAAGACCTTCAATTATACTGGGAGATCTCGGACTCTATTAACATTCTTCACATCGAGCTAATGGAGAGACCAATGAAAGAATACAACGAGAGAAATCAGAGAAGGTATCAAAGTAGTCAACCATACGATTGTGCATATCCCTCGACAACTACTTGGGTCTTGAGTCGATTGAGTGTGTCATCGACATTAATACAGACAATATTGACCCATTAGCAACCAATCGCTTGCCTTTCCGGAAATGGAAATATCGGATCCCAATTATGATTGTCCTTTGGAACACAAATCTTATAATACATAGCTTGTAGTACGCTAGGATGTGCCCATAGTTATTTATAGTGCGTGGCACAAAACGACGACAAGGGCTTCGATGCAAAAGTGCATGACGTGGTGCGTGGCGCCTAACAGTATTAACTTGCGGTGCACAAAAGACATATGCATGCATCGGCAATAACAAAAAATAAGTTGCACAACATATAAATAAATGTAAAAGATTTATGCCAATAATTCATATTTCATATATCAAAAGGCAAATGAAGTGAATGACACTTAAATTCTGAATGCGAACAATGATTACAATGTATAACATTTAAGGATTGAAGATTCTCTCATTATCACTCTCAGAATTGCATATTGCTTGGCTATATTCCCTTTTACCTACAAAACCCTCTTTTCTTCATCAATTTTTCTTATCTCCTCTTTCAAATGTGACAGATAATTTTCGCATGCAGTCGTGTTCTTATATCCACCGGTCAAATGTTGTTTGGCTCTTGTAATACCTCCTTTTGTTATTTTTTCTCAAAGTTTGCATGTTACTAAATGTTTATCTTGAGGATCTGCTAACATACAATATTGTCAAGCTAGCTCTTGTCTCGCCTTTGACATTTTGCAGTAAATCACAATTCCTGAAATATACAAAACAAACAATTATATATTCAAAACCATAAATCTAAAAAAAAAAAAAACACAATCAATAACAATATATACCCATCACTCATCCAAAATAATTTCTAGAAAAAACAAAGGAAAATAGAATAAAAAAAATATATATAAACCTGAAATTTACATAATTAAAATAAATATGCGTCATATCAAAATTAAATAAAAAACATTACAAGAAAAAAATAAATAGAGGCATATAACAGTAATAAATTTGAATTTAAAACAAAAAATAAAAAAATAAACATAACCTGTTTGCACTTGCACAGTTGGGCCTGCCTTCCCTTGACGAGATCGTGTGTCTGGGCCGCGGCGGTTGAGGGAGTTCGGTTGGGTTGTGGCGCTCAACGTAGTCCGACACCGGCTAGGCCGCTGCGATCGTCGAAAGAAGAGGGGAGTTTGTTGCGTAGCGTCGGGAGGAAGGGAGGGTGCTATTTGACTTCCAAAGAGGTACTTTTAATTGGGGGTATGAATTGGGTGTTTAAAAAAATATCAAATAAAAAAAAAGAAAAAAGGATAGTGCAATGGCACGCGCTATGCCACTGTGTGCCGTAGCGCAACATGATGCGCGCCACAACGTGCCATCTCAAATGCGCCCTGGTGCCACACCAGTGCGCCATTAATAACTATGGATGTGCCTTAGCCTTGACAATAGTCTGAAGAATAAAGATAGTGTCTAAGGTGCTAATTAGTGTAGTAGTATGTTCCGATAGGCCTTGAAAAGAGGTTGTGAAAACAAGAGATTGCTGGAAAGAATGTGTACATTTGTGCAAGGTAATGGGAAGATCATCAGTAGCTCGTAGTTGGGTAGTCAATGAATTTGGTGTGGGGCATCAATAGGCAATGCAAGAGTCGCATCATGCTGATGGAATTATAAACGAGTCCGAAATAGGACTCACCAATCTCAAGAGGAGAGGAGAGTAGTGTGATTGGAGAAAAAAAAGGAAGCAGAGGGGTAAATTTGATAATAACTTAAGGAAAATGTCCCTCAGGTTTGCATGTAGGGGAATAATGTGGAGCAGAAAGTGATGCAAATGAGGATGTTATGATGCAAGCCTGATTAACAGAGACAACGCAATGACTGAGGTTCAGGGAGTGGTAGTGATTGTCCCGGTGTGCGAATAACCAAGAATGATGCATTGAAGGGAATAAGTATCCAATTTGGTATGAGAAGGTTGTGTGTTGTTTATATAACAGACACCCAAAAAACCGGGGTGGAAGTGAGTGAAGTGGCAATGATTGATAAAGAATATGATACGATATGTCACCCTTAAGGATAAACTGGGGAAGGGTTTTCATAAGATAAACAACTGTTAAAATGGAATCATTTCATAACACAATAAGGAGCTTCATATGAAAGATAAGAATCCGAGAAACATCTAAAAGGCGATGATTCTTGCGCTTGACGACACCATTTTGTGTATGTGTTTTGGAGTGAAAGGTTTGGTGGATAATACTATTTTATTCAAGGATTTTTGTGAAGGGATGGTGACACATATTGACGACCATTATTAGAGCACACACTTTTAAGAGATATAGAGTTGTGTTTTTATTTAATTATAAAATGAACAAAAAACTAAAAAAAACATCATCTCTAACATTTTAGTAGATATACCCATGACATACCGGAGAAATCATCAATAATGCAGACATAGTATCGGTGACCCAATTTTCTTGGGATTGGGCTAAGACCCCACCCATTAGAAGGGGCTCATTTGTTTGTACTAGACACTCATTTTGATGTCGGGACCGTAAGTGACCTAATGGGGTTTGACGAGGTGACACGACTCACTTGACCTAAATTCGAAAAAAGGCGTTGGAGGATTGGTGTATGTGAATGACCATTTCGAAAATGGTGATCACGAGCATGATCAGATTGTGAAGTAAACACAAAGAGGTGAATCTAGCATATAAACATCTCCATGCAGTTTGCCTCTCCAGAACATTCGATTTATCGATAGCTCCTGAAAGACGACACCCCTGGGTGAGAATATTATTCTGAACAATGAAAATAATGCTCAAGATTACTAACGGGTATTAGATTGAATGGGGTTTGCGGAACATATGTTATACGAAAGTGTAATCTCAGGAGTGAAAATTTAAGTGCAAAACCCTACACTGCCATCAGAGTTTAGCGGTAAGAGTGAAGGATACTTGTAGTACGAGTAATGTGATTGGAATCACCAAAATCAACCAACCAAGTGGTAGGATGCTAAGATAAGCAAGCAACATGGATGTTAGCCTGAGCCAAATAGGCACTAAGGAGGCAAATACAGCTCAACATGATTGTATGTGATGATACTCGTCAGAAAGCTCCATCATGCGATGGATATTGGAAGGTGGGATTGCAAAGTCAACCACGACAATGAGAGAAAGATGAATTGACTTGGAGTTGGATGATTATCGAGACTACCATGAAGTTGTAAACAAGTGTCAATCATGTGACTAGTTCAAAACATGAGATACAAACATGGACTTCTAATATTTAATTTAGACATGAAAATTCTCCTTTTATAATTTTAGCACTTATAATTTATAAACATTTTATAAACCATAAACAAATCTATCAAAAATTTAAATTTTTAACATTTCAGCCTATATCTAAATTTACGACTGATAATGGGTATTATTTGTTGTAAGTTATGATTGATAAATAAAGGTAACTCGTGCATGACTCTTAAGTATCAATCGTATCTTATGATATAATCAATCATAATCTGCGGTTGATATCGCTACTTACGATTAACGCAATTGTAATGCTCTTGTCGTATTTGACGCTACCTCTTATATCCTTAATACGATCCAATGCTCTGCTTTTGTGAAACTTGCAGTTCATTCGTATCTTATGATATCGTATATTGTATCCTATGACCTAAAACAAATCCACAGGTTTCAAGTATATTGTACCTTACGACATATTGCAATCGTATGCTACGATTAAGCCAAATAGAAACAAATCCTACATATCATCTGGTATGATATGGGTGTAAGCCCATTATGACAGACTTATTCTTCGAAAAACCAGATGAAAAACCTGTTGATCCGTTGAAGATCACAGGTCTGATACCACTGATGGGATTTGAGTGTATCTAATGATCTTTGGTAGCAGAAGAAAACCCATATGTGCATGATCTATCTTCAACAGTTTCAACATGCAATAAACGAAAAACATAAAAACATCGTACTTGAAGAGCAGAAACCTCCATCTCTACTCTTCGACGATGTACCCTTAATGGGGATTACCAAAGCAATAGTCAAATAACTCCCACCCCTGAGGGGATTATACCGGCTTTATGATCCTTGTTCGTAATGAGTGGATTCCAAACCACATAAGGGGTGCTAGCGCCTTCTTTGTGGAGACAAATAGCGACCAAGGAACAAAGAAAGTTTTGGTTTATAGCATGCAAGCATCGAGGGCACTCATAATGGGAGAGATCACATTCCTTTTATACTCTTCGTTTAATGAAGAGAGTTGTTGCATCGGCTGTATGGGCTGCCATCTCATGACAGCTGATACATTACCGCACATTGATATTTTACAACATGTTTGAACTCTTCAAACGAGTGTGTCATGCATGAATGTCCATAAATGAATCAATCTTATTGATTCATAACCAAAGTAACTGTGTTGGAGGACACGACTGATTGCATGCATGCGATATCGCATATCTCATGCCCATCATACACAATGATGGAAATTTTATCATAAGCTACGATAGAGGCATCCATATGCCCATATGTCGTTGCCTACGACCCTCGGATATCGTAAAATATGATATCCCTTCTTTTCTAAACTTGGATAACATATCTTTGATGAGAACTACCTGTGATTTGATATCATTCATGTTATATTAGGATTTGTAGTGACATTTGAACCATATATTTTGGACCTAGGCTCATATCATCATCCACCTCCTCTCCCCTCCAACCTCCTATAACAGCCCAACCTTAGTTTTGGACTGGAGTGTTCCAATCTCCTTTGAATATTCTCTTCCCATTGACCTCGCTTTGTACCTTAAGTGTTTGAATCACCATAAACCTTTTATGGCAATCGGTAATGAGTGCATCTGATTCTAAAAGGACACCTTTGCTTGGTAATGATATACATGTTGCATATCCAACCTGCTAATTAGAGGCTTGCTTTCATCCTGAGGAGAAGGTCCTCTAACCCCTTGTGCCCTTAACAATATTCTTGTGAAACTCGTCATTTGAATTTGGTCAGCGGTCATCCTTAGCATGCTTTTTCTAGTTCATCATTTCTTGCCTCAAATATCTTAAGTTATGTTTTACATCATTTTCATTCCTTGTTTTAGGGTGTTAGAGCACTCCTAGCTCTTGAACCTCATTTGGGTTGTCACATCACACCCTTTATCGTAGGTCCAAGCATTATGACCTTAAACTGTGTGCACTACCTTCTACCTATGGTTGCTTGTATTGATGTTGATACCTCATTCACATGAGGTCAATTCTGCCCTTACTGCCAGGCGCACAACCTCATTTTTAATTGAAGCTATACGACCTTAAAGATCAATTTTATTGGTCTGAGCACTATGACCTTAAACTACATGCACCCCTCCCTGTGGCCGTTTATACTAATGTGGATCCCTACTCGATTCTCGTTGGGTTATCACCTTGCTCTTATCGCTAAACAGACTGCCTCACCTTCTTTGGTTTGAGCACTATGACCTTAAACTGCATGCACCCATCCACGAGTTTGTTTATACTAGCAATTGGCTCTCAACTCACGTCGGGTTTACCTTCCCCTTGCTATATAGACCAATTCACCCTTTGATCAAGGCTATGTGCCCTTAAACTTCAACCACTTTTTCGATCAAGGCTATCCTACATTAAACATCAGCCATCATTGGTTTGACTTTTATGACCTTAAACTGTCAATGGGAAGAGACATGGTACTCGTTAGGTTGAAAACCCGCAAAAGACATCTTGGGTAAAAGTCGAGTCCCCAATCACTAGGCCTGCCCCATGCCTAGCCTGGGCAAGATTTTGAGCGATTGAAATAGTAAAAGGCAAAAACCTTGTCAGGTTGAAAAAGCGCAAAGGGCGGTTTGAGCAAAAGTTGAGTTCCCTTCTCTCCCCATCCATGGCTTTGGAAAAAGTTAAGGTTAAAAATAAAGACATAAAGCTTGTAGGGATCATCATTCCGCCCCAACCAAAGACAATCTATGCTCGCTAAGTTGTTGAGCACCCTTATGTTTCTCGTATATAGTAGTTCAAATGATTTGTGTGAAACACACAAAGGTTTAATTTTAAAGTACCTGCGACCTTTCGAGCATTGGAATCCTAATTCAACCTTCTCTTCGTGATTTTCATTATGTTGAGTCATTCAACTCTCATATTCGAATAAACTAACCTTGGCCTACGATGATGGTAAATGTGCCACATATCTGGCCTGCCTATATCCGTCTAAGAGGACAAGTTCAGGAGGAAATCAAATTCTACAGTCTTTTGTCTCATAGACTTACCCAGACTTATCGGTCCATGGGCACATGTTTAGAAGATGGATTGATCCATACATATCATCATTAACTCTAGTGTTTGGAAGTTATGATTTACCAGATCCATTCCCATACAGTGCTCAAGTAGATTTTGTTATTATGATATCACGCTTTGTGAGTTTTGCAAATTATCACAGATTGATAATCGAAGTAACACATAAGCTTGGAAATTTGGAAAAGAATATGAGTCAGGATTTCCATTCATAAAATCTTAGAAAAGGAATATTTACAAATCAGAATCTCTTTAATTCTCTAAAAAGTGGAAGGAACATCCACAAGACGCAACCTTCCTATGACAATATGACGAGGAATGAATTGAAGAACCACAAAAAGAGGTACGACAGGATTTGGCCAACTAGACGTTGCAAATCAGCTATTGCTTGATGGGAAGCATTGACAGATTGCCGGAGATCTGCTCACTTGATAGTTTCAGCTTTGTCAGTAGATGTGTATGTTTGATTCGTGCAACTAGTTCTTGATTCCTCTGCTTGATTGTCACAAGTCCGATTGTCACTTCCGATAAGTGTGCATTCGTTCTCACTAGGGGGGGGGGGTTGAGGAACCCGCTCCGATACCTATGGAGAAAGAGAGATCCCAGAATTCATACCAAGTGAGGTTGCGTTTCTCTATTTATAGAAGAAGATAAAAGATACAATCTCGATATTGTAGGAGATTTGGAATTCAACATACATAGGATAAAATTGGCTCATTCAAACCTCATATCCTCAATATCTAAATACTTTCTAAATCCTCTGACAAAAATAGTGAATTGATTTTTTATTTCATGATAAAACAATGTACAACGAACACTATTTTAATAGAGAAACCTACGAGATTTAGGAGAAATTGTCAATGAAGTGCACATAATCATTACCCCAACTTGTTAGGAGTAAGACAGGAGGCCCTAGATATCTTCAAATGACTAAACGTACGCTATTTACCTAGGGAACAGAAATGATCCAATGATATTTAGCGTACACAATTTCTGATGAATGAAAGTGTGTGGATGTTCATAACGATATTGGAACTTCGTAAGATGTGAATGATCCAATGTACAAAACAAAAAATGGAGCCACATCTAGCACACAAACACCCTCGCAAAGTCTACCTCTACCAAGATTTTGTCTAGTTAATTGTTCTTGAAACAAAACGTTCGTGGATGTGAATATAACAAAGCAATTAAAATCACGAGTAATCTTCTTAATATGTAAGAAGTTGAAAGGGCTCTAGGGAGCATATGCCACTAATGGGTAATAAGTTGAAATTAGGGGTAAAAGGGCATTTATCGAAATCCACAATTGTAATAGAGGATCCGTCAAACACAGCATGAGCGAAACCATCAAAAGATGGGTTGTAGGATTGGTGGGTATCTTTTGTTCCCGTGGCATGATCAAAGGCACTCGAGCCGACTAGTTAGGCGGTAGGATGCTGGGAATGACAGGCAATATGGGTCTTGACATGGACCACACTAGCATTGAAAGAGGCAAAATTCATACGCTAAGATTGAAAACAAAGGCAGTCTTTAGAGAGCTCGACCACTCAAGATTGGTCATACAACGGAGACGAGATTCGTTGTGCAGCATGGGCATTATATGATTGGATAGTCGGTGGACCACTCGACTTTCAAAACATGTAGCAATATCTACATTGGCAGGTATCACGACCTTGAGAGGCATGTCTTTTGCCTCCAATGACGCTACCATGAGATGCGATAACAACCCGACTCAACAACAAAAGAATATGATAGTAGTTAGCGTTGATCGACTCACCTTGCTTAAGTGACAGACAGCTGACCTTGCCCAAGTGTGACTATAAACCAATGATATATGGAGGGCGGTAGAATTGACTAGCATCTCAACCTTGGTAGTTTCAAAATCAAGATTTAGATTATTCATTAAGTAAAAGATGACAACTCTTCATGTTGATCACACGTCTCTTTGAAGTCCAGAGAACGGATCAGAAATCCAATAACACGTCAACGAGGATATTCCTCTCAAAGAAGTTAGGAAGATATTTATCTTGATTTTGATTGAGAGTGAATAACTGTTAAAAGTTGTTTGTGAGGATTCATGGGTAAGGGTAGCAAAAAGAAAGGTAGAGGGCTAACAAGACAACAAATATATAAGTAGGGTGTCACTACAAGAGGCAGTGCATGGGTGGGGCGTAGATTCATGGAACGACATTGGGGTGTGGATCCAACTTTGGGCACCAAATTGCCTAGGAGGCAACACTCCTAGGTTGTGCATCGCTAAGGCGCGATCCTAGGTAATGTGTTACCAAGGAGGCGACAACGTGGGAAGGGGGTGCGGCCTTAGGTTGGCATTGTCTGATAGATGAGGACATAGGAAAGTGGCATGACCTTAGGTTGGGCGTGACCCTAGGAGAAGGCATGACTTGCGCATTTCGCACTTAGGTGATGCGTGGGGGTGTGGTGCTTGAGTGGTGTCACTTGGCCAGGGCTCTGCTAGGAGTGAGGGGGTGCATGTCTGCGTTGTGTTGGAGCGGAGTGGGTAGTCGTGCCTCGCCAGCAACTAGAGTTTTCGACAGGGGCTAGGGTTTTTGGTTTTTTCTAGGGTTTCTCTGATACCTTGTTAGAGAATGTTAACTTGAAAATTGTACCATTAACATGGTGTAAGAATTATCTATTTATAGGCATAGGAGTTGGGTTACATGAGGAATAATGGGTTACGGGCCTAACCTCAAACCAACACTTGATATTCTAACTGTTTTATGTGTCTTTCAACTTCTGCGTGGTTCCCTAGCACATGGCCTGTTTATTAAAGCCCTTACTAGTGTGCATAGTATTCTAAATCGGGTCTTCACAATGTGGACTAGAACAAGTATTTATTTTGCATCATGTTTACAAATCTTTTATTATTATTTTTTATTATTTTTGTGGTGGTATTGAATTAAGTGCGCTGCTGCTTGAATTAGGGTTTTGGCCATTAGTCTCAGTTTCCCCCATTCCACTTGTGCTTGTTTCATATATATTTATTATATCCTTCTATTTTTTTTTCTTTGTGTTGATTTGTCTTTGCATTAGTCGCTTGAAATTTAATCTTGTACCGTTGTGTATTTGATTTTTTTTTTAATCAGGGCACTCACATGGAATGCCTTATTGTCTAGGCGTAGTTGGTGTCCATTTTTGCTTTCACTTATTTTGTTTTGTGGACACTGTCCTTATTTTACTCGCAACTAATGCCCGCATTTTGGTGTAATTTGTTTTTCTAGCGACCCTTGCAAATTTGACGGATCTTGGTTTCTTGTGGTTCAGAGAGTTTTATTTGGAGTCATCTCGTGTTATTCAGGTAAATTGGGAATTAAAATTGTATTTACTCATGTTATATATTTTTTTTAAATTTTTTTGAAATATTGAATTTTTAATATTCTATGTATTTATAATCTTCAGTGGAAATTTTTAAACCTTTTAAATGGAGGCATCGACAAGCTGGGTACGGGCAGGGTTCAACGTTATGCTTAAGAATGTATTTGCTTTTAAAGAAAATTAATATGGACCAAAATTACCTATTGCTGTATATGTAAATGACACATGCACAATATTAATTTTAAATGTGGAGATGTTTTGCTTTAGATAGGCAGTGGATTGGGTTTAATTTAGTGCTGGACAGATGTTGTGGCAGCCTAGGAAAACCTTCTGTAGGGACCCGAATTATCCTATCACTGTATATGCAAACAGCATATACACATTTTAAATTTTATATGTGGAAAGGTTTTGCTTTAGATAGGTGCTGGATTGGGTTTAAATTGGCGCTGGACAGATGTTGTGGCAGCCTAGGAAAAGCTTCCATAGGCTGGACAATGGGTAAGTTGGTGCCAGGCTAAGCAAAACCAAGTGAAGCTAGAATTTTCGAAGTAGACCATTGTTAGGTATAATATTGAGATCGGGAGAATTAGAGTGGAAACTCTGTCTGTTGATATTGCATATAAGCAGGACACAAAGAGAACGAGAGTTACTGTCAGGGGAAAAGAGAGAAGTAGAGGTAGAAGTGGAAGGAGAACCACTAGGAGAAGACCACTCCCGAGTCCAGACCAGACCACTGGTCGACTTCCCAGCTCCCAAGCTGTAGAAGAACTCTCAAATAATATCCTGCCCTCTCCTCTACGAACCAGCCCCCTTATAATAACCTCTTCCTACCCCCTCCTGATACAGCTGACATTAACAAACTAACAGTAGAAAGTAACAAACTAATAAAAGGGAAAATACCAAACTACCCATAAACTGTTACACGCCCCACCCAGCCTAATAACAAACTGACTCCCACATAACAAACTGGGCCCCACATAACAAACTGGGCCCCACATAACAAACTGGCCCCCACATATTCCTAACATTTCCTACCCCTTAAAAACCACTTTGTACCCAAGGTGGACCGCAAAGACATGACTCAACCCTTTGCCACGATGAAGTGCCTTCCGGTGCCATGGTTCTTCCTTTTCGTCTTTCCGGATCCCAACAGCCACACCAAGTTGTTTAGAGAAAATATCCACAGGTGAAGGAACACACACTTCACAAGGCACATAACAACCAAGCTGAGCGAACAAAACAGGTATACATACAGCTCGTAAGAGAGTTGATTTTCCCCCATGTTAGGCCCAGTCAACAACAACGTCCAGGGATGATATGTATCGGTCTCCTCGCCCATTTGAATATCATTTGGAACAGGCAATCCACCTTCCCCGAGAGAAAATGGATGCCACAAGCCCTTTATTTGAAGAACAGTTCCGCCAGTCATCGACCCTGAACGTGATAAGATACAAGGCCTAGACATTTTAGCGCATGATAAACTTGCTATGACTGCAAATGACCTTAGAACATCCGTACAACTGAAGGCATGGATAACTTGAGACCACTGATTGACTTTTTCAACATACAATTCAATCAGAATGGTGAATGTTTCAGCATCGGCTTCTGTTACATCATGGTCTAGGTAATTTGGGAAATCACGGTCTATAGCTATCACGAATTGGGTGAGGAATTCACCAAGAGCATTACTTCCATTGAGCACTTTAAGGTTGAGAACTTTTGATATCAGGGTGAAAAACTGGTTGTCTTTCTTTAACAATATTAACAAATTGAATCCAACCTACAGGTCTCTTACAAGGCTCTAAAACACCTTCACCCATTGCTTTAAAGTTTTCTTGCCAACCAAGGGTGGTGATAGTGAAACTGATGACTGAGTACTAGCCTTGACCCTTCCAAGCAGTCTTTCCATGTCTGGAAGCTTCTGGAGATATTGAGAAAGCATTGACAAAGTTTCTGAACTTCTCAATAGACTCTCGACAACATTAAGCCACAGTTGATCCTACCAACATCATTGAGTGGATGACAGATCCAGCTCCGTAAAATCCTTCCACCAGATGATGTTAAGCAACCTTCCAGGTACTTGAACAATGTTCCTGCAGATCCACCATCAACACTATTATTGAATATCTCAAGATTCATGAGTGTCTGCCCATTCATTCTGAGACAACTCCTATAAACTTGATGGGGTAAAATATCAGTATTACATAACACATCATCTGACATAAACTTGAATAACTGTCTAGCAAGTCCTCTGAGAGCACACATTACAAGGTCACTGCCCACGACCTTGTCAAGTTCGTTTTTACATGAAAAAGTACTTTTAAAGTACCACTTCTGCCGAATCAGATTTCTAGTTTCAAATGCCTCTAAAAAGTCAGTACTAGGCAAAATTGGCGTCAGTTGCAATGCAGTGGAACCCTTCAACAACAACTTTAATAAGTGTGCCTTTATAATGCTAGAGCACCCCTGTGAAAATAGGCTCGCTGTATGATCGATGGACTGCTTTGCATCGAAATCTTCACCATTAATCGTCAGAGGTTCAACAAACTTAGTTGTAGAACTCGAACCAATAATTTCTTCCCTAGGTCATATTGGATTGGACACAATCGACCACTCCTTTTCGTACCTTACCCGCTTATCCAGGTTGGAACCTAGATCTGGAATTACTTTTTTCGGCCGAGGACTGAAATCACTCTGCTCCTCAAACTCACCACTACTGGACCTTTCCTGTCCAACATGAAAACTTCCCAAGCTTACTTGTTTCTCTCTCTTCGCAATGTGATTCACTTCCTCTTCAATGTCAAGATCTAACCCGTCCTTACATAGTCGTTGTTCATTCAAACTGATCGCCTCCCAGGAGGACTTGCCCCGTTCATCCTCACTAGAATTTAGATCAAGAAGTTTCATTGCAGGTTGCTCCGGAACTGAAACATAATCAGTTTGTCGATGTGTTCCAAAAATCTGCAGTGTATTCCCCATAGTGTCCTTCCCATACTTTTTCATTAGAGCCAGCTTCAAATGCTCCCAATCTGCAGAAGGATTGTCATACTATCAAGTCAAAAACCAGTGCAAAACAGTGTACTCCATGCTCAACTGCTAATAATGCACTTTCATGACTTCTTTCGTTCGAAAATACTGGAAGTATGCTTTTGTCTTAACGATCCTACTCAATGGATCCTCTTCTGAAAAATAAGGAAGCTCGACTTTCTTGGTCTCTCCTCCTAATCTTAATTTTCCACAATCCGTACCACATTCCCCAAGCAACTCATTCCCTTTGAGATTCTCTGTCATCGGTCCAATGTTCTCTTGCCGGATCGGTAATCCAGCAGAAGCTTCCATTTGATCCAACAAAATCACTAACTGTCGTTGCTGCCTACCAATCATAGTCTGTCTCCTAGCAAAAGCTTCGAAAAATGTTTCAGTCTCCTGCATCTTGCCTTCTCAAACTCGCAGCTTCTTTGTTCTCAATTGCTTCCCCTTCGAGAGATATATGCAAAACACAATTGATAATAGTTCGCATAGAAAAAAGTTAAGTAGAGGCGAGGGAACTTTCCTCCCAAGCCGTTGCCTCACGTCTCCAGCAGCGAACTGTCTCAAGTTCTGTTTGTGGTTCCCAGTTGCGGTCACGACTCACAAGAGCACATCGATTTTCTTCGTTAAAATCGGCTTTCTGCTGTGTGCTTTCCCCCAACGACAATCAACTTCAGCAGCAAAGCAACTGGGTTTCTCTGGTGACTCACAACGGTCAGAAAGATGTGACGACTTCTTCTCTCTGTTCGACTTGTAACGATTTGTCCAGACAGCACGCACAAAACACCGCGAAGGAGGTGAGCAGAAGGTGGAAGAAGAAGAAAAATTAAGAGTGGTGGTTTAAGAAATTTACCTCTTGAATATCACATTCTTGAAGGACCCCTTAAGGATCTTGGAACTGGTATTTTGGTGAGACTAGCTGCACTTGGACGCGGGAAGAGTTGCGAGGAGAGGATTTGACAAAGATTTAAAGAGCTTTAAGGCTTGTGAGGAGAAATGGAGGTGGTGAGGAGTGATATTTAAACTTGAGGAGTGATTTTAAGTGATTAAATAATAATTATTTTATTTTTAAAGCCAATCACATTTGGGTGACATTAATTACAATGAATTAGATTGATAATTAATGTTGTAAAGGTTGATTAAGGTTGAACAACACATCAACCACCCATTTAATGTTGTAGTTTTTAGGTATTTTAAGTTTTTACCTTTTAACTACCTGTTTTATTATTTTACCTATAATACGGTAAATCTTTTTTTGACCATTATAACATTTTTATGCCTAAAAATAAAAGACCTTACTACCTAATTTGACATTCTGATTCCAAATATAATATCCATTTTACTAGATCCAATTCACAGAATTGATAAAATTAAATTTAAAACAAAACCCGTAGACGTGACAAAAAAATGGGTTTTTAAGAAGTATATTTTTCAAGTAAAAGATGATTTTATATTAACTTTATGGATAATAATAATCGTTGTTTGTTTAAGCTCAGAGTTACGTATCTTATATGCTATGGAACAATCTTTTCTTTTAAAAAACTCAGGATGTTACAGTTCATGCGCAATTTGCTGACCATTGTTTTGTCCTCACTAATTTGACCGAATTTTCTTCTATCGATGACAAAGTTTGGTCACATTTGCACTTGCGTTCCTCGTATCCGCATGAAGCTTTCGATGGCTAATTCGATTGAAGCAATCTTTGACTCCATTCTCGTATGCATCCACACAATGTAAAACTAGCGTCAAACTTCCCCACCTCTGTCTCCTACGCGTTTCATCTTCCACTTGGAAGAAATGGTCTACTCAAAATGATCCTGCCTCACGCACTACTAAAGCTCTTCTGCAACTGCGATTTACCGAATGCTTGACGAGAGTTCCCTAGGTAAAGATTGAGAAAATCTTTCCCAAAAATCATCCAAGAAAATCTTTTTTTGAATTCTCCTTGATCAAGATCCTTCCCCCAACGTCTGTTCCTCTCTTCTGCGCTCGTCCCTACTGATAGTGATCGCGACACCTTTCCCAGTGGAGTCGCCAAATTGTTTGGACTCTTGCCTAAAAGATTAGGGATCAAAAAACTATATTAGCCTTATTGAGGGTTACCAAAAAGGAATTATTGTAGGAAAGTAGAGATGGAGATAGAGGAAGAAGAAGAAAACACGTCGTAGAGAAAACCACTCACCTCGAAGCCCAGGCCATACCTCCCAAGCCTGGACTGCCCAACTGCTACCTAGCAAAAATGTTTAAATGAATACCCCCTACATTGCTAGCCCTCTTATTTAATAATAGCCTACATGCCATAAAACAACCCCCCCAACCTACTACAACTGTCACTAACAACTAAAAGCCAAATTACAACTTTGACCCTAGGCAAATATTTACCCAACCCAACAACTACTAACTGCCTCTCTCATGGCTTTCCTAATAACCCAGCACACACACCTCATAGCGGGGCATCTGACAAAAAGTCAAGTACAGAACACATGTACCAAACTTGCTTCTGTTAAAGCCATTTTCAATCATAAATGAATCAAACCTCTTATACTATTTTCTCTAAGATTGTTCAAGTCCATACAAGGACTTCTTTAAAATACATATTTGGTTAAGTTTGAATTCATTTGAAAATCCCTTAGGTGGCATCATAGAAATCCATTCATCAAGGGTTCCATGCAAAAAAAGTCTTAACATCCAACTGTTCAGTATAAAAATTAAATTTAGCAGTAAAAGCAAGCAAAATTTGCATTGATGAATGCTTAACAGCAGGGGAGAAAATTTCACCATAATTAATCCCTTGACGTTGAAGGTACCCTTTTGCAACCAATCAGACTTTATATTTAATTTTAGATTCCTTGGTATTATTCTCTGTTCTTTTGAATATCCACTTGCAAACTATAATCTTTTCATTATTAGGTTTGGTTTTAGCAATCCATGTTTTATTCTTATGAAGGGAGTTCATCTCTTCTTGCATGGTTGCCAATCACTGCTTGAATTCTTTGGACTTTAGAGCTTCCTTATAGGTTTGTGGTTTCACACTAGAATTCTTGATCTATATTAAACGTGTAGGTAACCACATCAGTGTGGCTAAACCGGGTTGGAGGCCTATTGAGCCTCCTCTCTCTAGGTTCATAGTTTGAATCAAAATCAGTCTCATCTTGAGTCTATGGAGGAATGTCAGTGGAGACAACCCTTGGTCCAGGTTCGGGTGTAGGTGCAGCCTCACTAGACTCAACAACCTTGTCTATAAACACATTAAGCTCAACACTCTTCTCCTTAGACAAACCATATTCATGGAATGCAATATCACGACTGATGATGCATTTTTTTAACCGGGTTTATCTATCCATAACTTACCCTTGACACCCTTTGGATAACCCACGAAGATACACTTGACAACCCTAGGTTCTAACTTATCTTTCTTGGTGTGTGTATAAGTTGCGGATCCAAACACTCTAAGGTGTGCAAGACTAAGCAATATACCTTTCCGGACATCTTTTGGTGTTTTGAAACTATTGGTTGTGGACAAGCAACGATTGATCATATAGACTGTCCTCGTGACAACCTCTGTCCTGGACGATCGAGGAAGACCAGAGTGTGAGAGCATGGAACTCATAATAGAACCTTGTCCCAAGGAGTAATTGAATACAAAATAACAGTGTAGAATGTATTATGTAATACCCCGAACACCTATGACCCTTTCCTTTGTGTTTCCTAAGGTCCGGTGCGATTAAGAGGGTGTTTGGAGTCCTTTTCCCTTTTTCTTTTCTAAGTTTGGTCGCTTTTCTGTTCATGCGGTAGGGTGGGTGGTCGTGTGGTCAGTTGGCACGGTCACTTGTCTGTTCATGCGGTAGGGTGGGTGGTCGTGCGGTCAGTTGACATAGTCACTTGTCTATTCATGCGGTAGGGTGGTTGGTCGTGCGGTCAGTTGGCACAGTTACTTGTCTCTTTAGGTGGTAGGGTGGTTGGTCATGCGGTCAGTTGGCTCGGTCACTTGTTTGTTCATGCGGTATGGTGGTGGTTAGTGCGGTTGGTTGACATGGTCACTTGTTTGATCACCTGGTAGGTTGGTTGGTACGGTGAATTCAGGACTTAGACAAATTTCTAAGATTTACAGTTTTACCCAGATTACCCTTAAAAGTCGTAAATACTACTTTTTGACGTAAATTTGGTTTTAAAGACTCAATTTACCGTATTTAATAGTATATTCGGGGAGGATAATTATATCTCTAGATTTCCTTAATGACTGAGGTCATTAATGCGTACTTCCTTGTAGAATTTAATAAAGTCTGCATTTATGGTCAATTAAAATCCTATCTGCGATCTAAAATCCCACTGGTTTCGGATCTGTTAATTCTAAAGCATAGTTCTTTCCTTCGTTCTTTCAGACTCGCCTTCTCTTGTGGTTGGACGTTCTAGAGCTGTTGTGGAACTCTGTTGCTGCAGTGGGTTCGAGTTCCCTGTAGGCGGTTTCCTCCTTTTGCGTGTGCCCCTATTTTTTGTGGTTCAAATTTCGTAAAGCTTCTTTCTTTCAAGTAGGGGTTCCTTCATTCTCACCTAGTGTATCATGCGGCATGAGTTTATTCTTGTTATCTCTTGGGAAGATGGTTGTATCTGGCTTAACTAAGATAAATGAATTGGTTTAATTGAAATTGAAAGAGGAAGGAGAATGAAATCGTATGCTTTTACCGTCTTTGTTATTATTGATGTTATGAACTGTACAGGCTAATGCTCCGCTGAAAATCATGGTTGTTGGAAGCCTTTATTTGTGTTGTAGTTGTGGTGTTATGAAACCCCTGTTTTTCTGATTGTTTGTTATCATCCTAAATGAACTTGGTTAATCACTTATACTCGGCAAGACAAATGGTTGCCCCTAAAAAATTTTGCTTGTGTGAGAATACCCTTAAAAGTAAAGTGGAACGTGATAAAGCTCATTGAATAAATCTGAAACTTGCTATGCGTTTTGTGTGGAATACATTGATGAAAGTGGATGTGTGGTGTGATTATGCTGTTTTGGTGTGTTGCATAGGCAGTGGCCTTGTTGTGGCGGATATGATGGGATGATGTGAGGAGATGTGGTTGTTTTGATTGAATGTGGCATGTGGTGGAATGTGGCCGTTGTAGAGGAAAGTGGTTATGGCTGTGAAATAGTTGTGTTGTGTGGGCTCGTTGGCCATAAGTTGAGTATGATGGTGTTATTGGGCTTTTGGTGTATGCTTGTTGTTGTGTGTTGTGATAGTTGCCCGAGTAGTATTGGAATTAATATGGTTTGGTTAATGTGTTGGAAATAGTAAAATAAATTGGCTAACGGAAGATTAAATTGTAACAGGTTGTCTGGTTTAAATGGTGGGCTGTTAAATATAAATTAATGGGTTGGAAAATGAGTAATGTAATGGCTGTTTTAATTGAAATGGGTTGGTAACGGAAATCTGGTTGTTTTAATTGAAATGGGTTGGTAACGGAAATCTGGAAATTTGCTTGGCTTGTAATGAGAATATGAAAAGTGGCTTGTGCTTTGTGGCTTGTGATGTTGTGTGGTGCATGTAGAAGTGGCAGCGATAGTGGCGTTGTTATGGGTTGGTTGTTGTCTTTGTAATGAACTCATAGGTTGGGCTGTGCGTGGTGTATATATATACACACTCATTATATTCTTTTGTGATTTCTTTACGCGTCCCACCCATGTCGAGTACCTAGTTCCGATAACCAATAGTTTTGAAGGTGTTTTTCCCAACACCCCTGTGGTGTGGGTGGATGGGTGACCACCAGCTCTTCCCCACTCTCTCTTCCAGACGATGATGACATGCACGAGTTGTGATTGCCTGAAGTCAAAATGTCGTTGTCGTGATGTGATGCGATGAGATGTGATGGACCAGGAGTCTTCGGGCAAGATGTGATGAGATGACTTATGGTGGGGGTCGTGCATGGTAGGAGAAGGGCATAAGGTTGATGTCCTTCCTCTCCATGATATCCTACTACACTGGTTATTAGATGTGATGTAATGTGATGTGATAACTCAATGTCTTCGGGCGAGATGTGATATGATGTTATGACCTGAGTGTCTGTGGGCGGGATGTGATGTAATGTTATATTATACAGAAGAGGTGAGAGCACCAAGACGTACGTCTTTGAGGTGTGAGAGAGGCTAATCAGTGGGAAAGCGGCACAAGTATCTTTTATTGATATGTTTCATATTATGTTATTATAAATGGATGTGTTACTTGGTTAACGAGCCTTGGTGACATTTGGTTTGGCTAGATAACCTGTTAAGTGCTGTTGGTTTTGCTATTTACTCACAAGTACATTAGTATGCTCTTTTCACATGTGCACGAGAGACTTTGCTATGTTTCTACTGAGTATGCTTGTATGCTCACCCTATGTATATAAATTGTTTTCAGGTTACCAGGCTGACTACGTGGACCTTGGTGGACATTACTAGCTCAGAACTTTGGATAGTTTTTGTGCCGCTTCTTTAGCTTAAAAAAAAAAAATTGGTACAACCGCGAAAGCGGCACACGACGCAAGGAAGAAAATTACATTAAATTGCAAACCCGAGTACTTGACCCTGCGACCTGCCCCTCCCCCCCCCCCCCAAACCCATACCACCCCACCACCAACGGTGGGGCAAAGAAATTTACTTGGTGGCGTCAAAACGTGTGTATGGGTAACACGCTTGGGCCCATTGGGGGCTCCGCCAAGCCAGCGTGCGCCGCACGTTCCCCAGCTAAGCAACGGATTTGAATCGCCCTGTGCATGATATGCACACTGTTCGAGTTTGGTGGGGCTTGAGCCTGAGCCAGTTCCCCCAAACAACGAGATGACCCAACCGGTGAACCACTCAACTTTGGAAATTTTTATCTTCACCTGTTTTATTTATACATGCATTGTGGTATGGTTTTGGTTTTCTTTTATATTATGTAATTAAGTTGCTTGCGGTTGATTCATACTGTCTTCCGATCCTATATTTTTATAGAGGTTAATGCCTCCCATTTATAAGATTTTTATATTCTTGGTGTTAGTCGCTAACCCGGAGCTTACTAGAGGCGGGACTCGGGTCATTATCTTTTTTCCTTCATTGCGGTACCTTTGGTGGGAGAGGCTCGTGACATATTGAAATTGTGTTACAAATGGAAGTAGTAGAAGGAATGGTAAAAGAAGAGAATGGAGTAAGAACAAACTTGAGAGATGCCCCCCCCACTCGCTCAAGCCCTTTGGTCGAATCGACTCTTATCAAATTCCTTCGTGTCTTCCCTCTTGCCCCCTCTATCCCTATTTAACAGCCTCCTCAAGCTCTCACGTGAGCAGTGATGGCTTTACAACTGTGGCTACCTGTAACCTCCACTATAAAGACCCATATGCCCCTTCTAGAAGTTGATATCCCAGTTATGTCATGGTCTATATCACCTCGCTGCCCCTTTAAAATAGTTTTGTCCTCAAGATTGTAAGAGCAGAACGAGGTCCTCTTTGTCGCGGCCTGCTTCCTTGCTCCACGTAGCTCCCTTGTCTTTAGTGTCAACATTACACACCAGGCACAACAAGCAATTTCGCAGACCGGTCAATGTTAGTAAAATCGGGCCCAAGCCACCCTTGCTACACACTTACAAGTGGAGGGGCAAGATGGTAAATACAGACCAAGGGAGAGGTTAGGCTGTTAGCAGGGGGAACACTTTAAATAAGTGCTTGTCGTTTTGTTGAGGGGCATCCAGGTGGAGACAATTCTGTTAGTACCGATTAAGGGTTCAGTTGTGGGAGAGTGGTGGACCTTCCACCAATCAGGACGGGTACGTCTTCAACCAAAGGCAACCAGGAGTGGTCTTCCAGGTTCCTCTGCAAGTATTATTTCCCTGTATCATTCCTTGTAATAAAGCATTACACATATTGAATCTAATACAGAAATATTCTTGAATCGGCTGTTATACTCTTTCTTTCGATCCCCTTATTTTTCCCTAACAAATTGGCGACTTCGCTGGGGATGTCTTGCTGCGCGAGTTTGACAAACGCGGAAGGAGAGGAGGAACGAATCCTCCGAGGCGTGCTGCTGTTACGCGTGATCGAGGGAGGCGATCATCGCTTGGAGACGCGTTTGACGAGGTAGAAGCGGACTAAGAAGAGGGAGGCGATCACGACAGAGGAGCTTACTCTAGGGGATTCCGTTTTGGAAAAACGTGGGGAAAAAAACGCGCTGGAACGTCTAAACATGGAAAACCGTGTCCAGGCAATTGAGAAGACCTTAGAAGGATTTCGTCAGGCGGTGACGGCAATGCAAGATAGCATGGAGAAACTGATGCGTGGACAGAATGATAGTCAGCTGGTAGGTCAGACCCTGGCGCAATAGTATGAGGAGCGAGTTGCGCTCTGGATGCGTGATTTGAAGGAACGAACCTTGGAAAGAATGAGGGAGATAGAATTATAGATTATAAAAAGGTGCAGAAATGGGAATAAAGAACAGAGTGGCAGAAAATGTGGAGGAAAACAGTGCAAAACCCAGCCCTGAAAAAAATTATTGACACCATTGAGAAGCAGCTTGAAGCATATGTTGGATTGGTGTTGCCTGACAGGCACTGTAGCACTTTTGACTTCCAGCCGGCAGGCACTATAGCGCTTTTGACAAAGTCGGCCGCCGTTCACTGTAGCGACGTGGACTTACCTTTTCGGAACAGTGACCGTCTTTTTCATTTTATAGCCCATTTTCGGGCTAGGGTTACCACTGAAAAACCTCTATAATTTTTTGCTCCCGAATAGTGAAATTCTGCCTCTCCCGTGGACGTTGGGATTATTCTCGAACCACGTAAATCGCTGTGTCCTTATTGCTTTATTTCTTTCATTTTCTCGTTTCTGCCGTTGTGTCTCCCGACGATTCTGCCACAACTGATATCAAAGGGTGAGTTCAGAATTCTCCAACGATGGCTCTTGATGAAGGCAAAGTGAAGATCGATCGATTCGATGGAACTGATTTCAGTTTCTGGAGGATGTAGAACGATGATTATCTTTATCAGAAAAAGATGCACTTGCCACTTCTGGGTGTGAAGCCAACGGACATGGAGAAGTCGGAGTGGGAGCTACTGGACCGACAGGTTTTGGGTGTTGTGCGCCTGACGTTGGCCAAAAACGTGGCGTTCAACATCAGAGAGAAGAAAACGACGGTGGACCTGATGAAAGCCCTCACAAATATGTACGAGAAGCCTTTTGCGGCAAATAAGGTGCATTTGATACTACGATTGTTCTACCTGAAAATGGTTGAAGGGAGACCTGTTGCAGATCATATCAACGAGTTCAATACCATCATAAGTCAGTTGTCATCGGTGGACATTGATCTTGGTGATGAGGTATGTGTTCTGGTTTTATTATCTTCATTACCAGAGAGTTGAAAAGCAACTGTAACAGCTGTGAGCAGCACTTCGGGGAATACAAAGATGGCTCTAAAAGATATACGGGACCTAATCCTTAGTGAGGATGTTCAAAGAAAAGAATCAGGCAGATTCTCTGGTTCTGCTTTGAACGTTGAAGGAAGAGGAAGTTACCCACAGCGGGACAATCGCAGAGGACGATCGAAGTCAAGAGTAAAGAGCAGAGACAAGGCAAAGGGGTCTGGTCCTACCTGCTGGACATGCGGGAAGAAAGGACATGTCAAGGAGTGCAGAGATAACCGAAAGGGACCTGAAACCAGTGGAGCAAACACTGCAGCTGAAGGAACTGATGACATGTTGCTGCTGAGCGTGGACAGCCCAATGGAGTCTTGGATTTTAGACTCTGGGGCGTCTTTCCATTCTACATTGGAGAAGGGTTTCCTGAACAATTTTGTTTCTGGAAATTTTGGCAAAGTGCATCTTGCTGATGACGAGCCCTTGCAGATTGTTGGTAAAGGAGATGCACGGATCAAGACCAACAGTGGGAGTTTGCTGGTTCTGGAAAACCTGAGGTATATCCCTGGCTTGAGAAGAAACCTTATTTCTGTTGGACAACTTGATGATGCAGGGTTGAGTTCCACATTCACTGGTGGTGCATGGAAGATCACCTGAGGAGCTATGGTCATAGCTTGGGGAGCAAAGAATGGCACCCTGTACAACATGACAGAAACTTGCATGGACATGGCTGCATCACTGGAAGCTATCGGAGGTTCTCAACTGTGGCACTACAGACTCGGCCACATGAGTGAAAAGGGGATGAAGGTGTTGACAACAAAAGGGTTGCTACCAGAACTGAAGTCGGTGGAAGTAGGCTTATGTGAAGATTGCATCTTTGGAAAGCAGAAGAATGCGTCTTTTGCAAAAGGAGGCAGAACACCGAAGGCTGGAAAGCTGGACCTGGTGCATACAGATGTTTGGGGGCCTGCACCAGTACCATCCCTGGAGGGTCACAATATTATGTGACATTCATCGATGACTCAACAAGGAAGGTATGAGTTTACTTTCTGAAGAATAAATCTGATGTGTTTAAGATGTTTCAGAAGTGGAAAGTCATGGTGGAGAACGAGTCAGGAGCAAAGCTGAAATGTTTGAGGTCTGACAACAGTGGAGAGTATGACAGTAAGGAGTTCAGGGAATTTTGTTCTGAAAATGGAATTCGGTGGGAGAAGACCATCTCAGGAACACCACAACAGAATGATGTGGCAGAGAGGATGAATAGGACACTGAATGAACGTGCCAGGAGCATGAGGCTGCATTCGGGGTTACCCAAGACCTTTTGGGCTGATGCAGTGAATATGACAGCATATCTCATAAACAGGAGTCCCTCTGTGCCAATGGGAGAATGTCTACTCGAGGAACTCTGGTCTGGTAAGGTGGTAAGACTCTCACATTTACGAGTCTTTGGCAGTTTAGCATATGTTCATGTTGATGCTAATGCAAGGGACAAACTTGATGACAAGTCCAAAAAATGTTTCTTTATTGGCTATGATGGTGAGGAGTTTGGGTATTGCTTTTGGAATGATCTCAACAGGATGGTCATCAGGAGCCAAAACGTGGTATTCAATGAAGGTGTCATGTACAAAGATCGCCACGTAGCTGAAGATGAAAATGGGAACATTAAATCAGAGTGCAAAGAGCAAGTGGAGCTTGAAGGTGTGTCTGAGCATGAGAGATCCGAACCGGTGGAACCTACTACTCCAGTGGAGTTGAGGAGATCAGCGAGGGTGAGAAGGCTTGTGCAGAGGTATTCACCATCCTTGCACTATTTATTATTGACTGACGGTGGAGAACCAGAATGCTTTGAAGAAGCAATGCAGCTGAAGGAGTCGAGCAAGTGGGAGCTGGTTATGAAGGAGGAGATTTCCTCATTGCATGATAACAACACTTGGGAGCTGACACCTCTGCCAAGAGGAAAGAAAGCATTGCAAAATAAGTGGGTCTACCGGGTCAAGGAAGAACATGATGGCAAGAGGAGGTTCAAGGCAAGGCTGGTGGTGAAAGGCTTTCAACAGGAGGGAGTAGATTTCACTGAAATCTTCTCACCTGTAGTGAAGCTTACCACCATCTGGGTGGTTCTCAGCATTGTGGCGTCAGAAGACTTGCATCTTGAACAGGTTGATGTCAAGAATGCTTTCCTTCATGGAGATCTGGAGGATGACATCTACATGCAGCAGCCAGAGGGATATGTAGTGTCTGGAAAGGAAGACCTGGTGTGCAAACTCCAGAAGAGCTTTTATGGACTGAAGCAGACACCGAGGCAGTGGAACAAGAAGTTTGATTCATTTATGTCTAAAAATGAATATAAACGATGTGGCATGGATCAGTGTTGCTACATCAAGTCCTTTGGTGATGAATATATTATATTGCTTCTGTATGTGGATGACATGCTCATTGCAGGATCTTGTATGCAGAAAATTAATGAGCTGAAAGGGCATTTGGTTGAGGAGTTTGAGATGAAAGATTTTGGAGAAGCTGACAAAATTCTGGGGATAAAGATCAAGAGAGACCGCAGAGCTGGAACGTTGATGTTGTCACAGGCTGATTACATTGGAAAGGTTCTGAGAAGATTCAGTATGATGGAAGCAAAGGCAGTCTTTATTCCCCTGGCGAGCCATTTCAAACTATCAAAGAAGCATTCACCGAAGACGACAGAAGTGGTTGAGTACATGGCAAGAGTTCCATACGCATCAGCTATTGGAAGCATGATGTATGCCATGTTCTGTACTCGACTTGACATTGCTCATGCAGTGGGAGTTGTGAGCAGGTATATGGCTAACCCTGGAAAGCAACATTGGGAAGCTGTAAAGTGGATACTGAGGTATTTGAAGGGCAGCAAGGAGGTATCTCTGTGCTTTGGGAAAGGAAATTCATTGCAGGGGTATGTGGATGCTGATCTTAGAGGCGATGTCGACAGCAGGAGGAGTACCACGGGTTGTGTTTTTACCTGTAGAGGAACTGCGGTAAGTTGGATATCACAATTACAGAAGGTGGTGGCTTTATCCACCACAGAGGCAGAATATATTGTTGTAACAGAAGCTGGGAAAAAGATGGTTTGGCTGAAGAACTTCTTGGATGAATTGGGAAGAAAGCGAGAGGAGAATGTATTGCACTGTGACAGTCAGAGTGCTATACATCTTGCCAAGAACCCAGTGTTTCATGCCCGGACGAAGCACATTCAGTTGAAGTACCATTTCATCAGAGGGTTGATACAGGATGAGTTGCTGATTTTGCAGAAGATTTGTGGAACGAACAATCCGACAGACATGTTGACAAAGCCTATGGTGATACAGAAGTTGAGGCACTGCTGTGCCTCTGTTGGTCACCACTGATGAACGGAGGATGAGAGGCAGAATGACGAAGGACTTGATGGGAGCACAAGAGGAAAAGAGTTTGTATTTCATGAATTTGTGAATGGAAAGCACGCCACTGGTGAGTGAAGAAGAGGAAGAACTTAGTTTAAGTAAGTTGTCTTCATCAGTTGCATCGAAGTATAGCAGTGCAGTGGATCGGGCTACAAGTGGGAGATTGTTGGATTGGTGTTGCCCTATCCGGTTGGGCCGAATGCTTGTGGCCCGCAACTGACACCGACAGACACTGTAGCAGTGCGGGCTTCGGAGTCAACTTCACTGTAGCACTTTTGACTTCCAGCCGGCAGACACTATAGCGCTTTTGACAAAGTCGGCCGTCGTTCACTGTAGCGACGTGGACTTACCTTTTCGGAACAGTGATCGTCTTTTTCATTTTATAGCCCATTTTCGGGCTAGGGTTACCACTGAAAAACCTCTGTAATTTGTTGCTCCCGAATAGTGAAATTCTGCCTCTCCCGTGGACGTTGGGATTATTCTCGAACTACGTAAATCGCTGTGTCCTTATTGCTTTATTTCTTTCATTTTCTCGTTTCTGCTGTTGTGTCTCCCAACGATTCCGCAACAACATACCCTGGGTCCAACCTGCATGATGGTTTGTTATTTAACAAGGGACAATTGGTTTTGTCTAGTCAATCTAGTCTCATTCCAAAATTCCTGCACTATTATCATTCTTCAGCAGTAGGGGCTCATGTCGGATTCCATAAAACATACAAGAGATTAGCCGCAGGAATATTTTGGAAGGGAATGCCGCGACAAATAATGCAGTTTGTCCAGGAATGTGAGACTTGCCAGCGACAAAAGAATCAAACTATGTCTCTTGTAGGATTTTTGCAACCATTGCCGATACCAGAACTAGTTTGGGAAGACATATCAATGGATTTTATCTCCGAGCTGCCCAAATCGCAAGGATATTCTGTTATATTTGTAGTGGTGGACCGTCTTACAAAATATTCACATTTTGTGCTTTTAAGACATCCTTATACTGCAAGATCAGTAGCAGAGGTGTTTGTTCGAGAAGTGGTCCAATTTCATGGAATTCCAAGCCTCATAATTAGTGATCGGGATCCAATCTTCATAAGTAATTTTTGGAAGGAATTATTTCATATGGAGGGTACCAAGCTGAAAATGAGTTCTTCATACCACCCCTAAACTGATGAGAGAATGGAAATTGTCAATAAATGTTTGGAAACCTATCTTCGCTGCTTTGCTTCAGAGCGCCCCCTTTCTTGGGCAGAGGTGTTTGTTCGAGAAGTGGTCCAATTTCATGGAATTCCAAGCCTCATAATTAGTGATCGGGATCCAATCTTCATAAGTAATTTTTGGAAGGAATTATACCGTATGGAGGGTACTAAGCTGAAAATGAGTTCTTCATACCACCCCTAAACTGATGAGAGAATGGAAATTGTCAATAAATGTTTGGAAACCTGTCTCCGCTGCTTTGCTTCAGAGCGCCCCTTTTCTTGGGCACGATGAGTACCATGGGCAGAGTTTTGTTATAATACTACTCCCCATACTTCAATTAAACTCACCCCCTTGGAGGCGGTGTATGGTAGGAAATCTCCATCGGTTCTGCGTTTCGTTGGGCGACAAACACCAGTGGATTCTGTTGCTACGGTCCTAGCAGAGTGGGACCTGATATTACGCTAGCTCTGGAAGAATCTAGCTCGTGCACAACAGCTGATGACGTATTATGCCAAAAACACTGGCGAGATGTCTTCTAGGAAGTGGGGGAATCAGTATATGTCAAGCTACGACCAACCATTCAGACTTCCAAAGCCACTAAACTCAATCCCAAGCTCGCAACAAAGTATTATGGCCCGTATCTGATTCTAGCATGATTGGGTAGCATAACATACAAGCTCGACCTGCCCACTTCTACTCGAGTTCACCCGGTGTTCCATGGGTCGCAGCTCAAACGAGCGATGGGAAAATTTGACGTGCAGACTGACTTCTCAGAAATCCAAGATTCTACTTTCCCTGCAGGAGTTTAACCAGACGCTGTGCTGGCCACCAAACCAGCAACCGGCCTTACCCAGGGATTGTGACTTATACAATGGAAAGGGAGGCCTGGAGAAGAGGCAATTTGGGAAGATGCTGTCTTGATTTGTTCACAGTTTCCTGATTTTTACCTTGGGGACAAGGTGACTTCTGAGGAGGGACGAAATGTTAGTAAAATTGGGTCCAAGCCACCCCTGCGACACACTTACAAGCGGAGGGGCAAGATGGTAAATACAGACCAAGGGAGAGGTTAGGCGGTTAGCAGGGGGACCGCTTTAAATAAGTGCTTGCCGTTCTGTTGAGGGGCATCCAGGTGGAGACAATTCTGTTAGTACCGACTGAGGGTTCAGTCGTGGGAGAGTGGTGGACCTTCCACCAATCAGGACGGGTACGTCTTCAACCAAAGGCAACCAGGAGTGGTCTTCCAGGTTCCTCTGCACGTATTATTTCCCTTTATCATTCCTTGTAATAGAGCATTACAGGTATTGAATCTAATACAGAAATACTCTTGAATCGGTTGTTATACTCCTTTCAGTCCCCTATTCTTTATTTTTCCCTAACAGTCATGGCTTGGTGTGGCCTCGTTTTTTTTGTGTTGAGGGAAGGGTTGGGTGGCCAGTAGTTCTCTCATCCTGTTTGACTGTTCCTGCTTGCGTAGATTCAATTCTGCGTGCTTTTTCCCACTCTCTGGTTCCCATACATCTAATATAGATTATCCTGCACCTCGTGTGACTGGTCTCTGGTCACAAACCATGTCAGCCGCATTCGTTGTCGTGGTCGCCATCCATGTCTGTGCTCCTTTTTTTACCGATTTCATCAGAACACAAATCGATCGCTCCATCCTATATTGAAGTCCGCCACATAAGGATTCCCAACTAAGTAGGGATTCTCAGCCCTGTTGGTCGCGTGTTGCCCTAAAACCTTGCCCACGTTGTTGTCTGCTTGTTCATTTGTTTTTGTTAATTCCTGATGCAGACGCAACTGCACCCTCCAAGATCATTATTGACCGTGCCTTATCTGAAAGTAGGTGACGGTCCAACACGATGCCATTATTTTTTGCCACTAAATCCATGTGTCGCACGTGCGTTTGCTCAAGCACCATGGCTTCGTCACGCCCTGCGTCCTTGTTTCGCCATCTGCGTTGCCAGCTCCAGACACCGCGAATCATGCCTCTTGTTGTGCGGTCAATAGAGAAATTGGAAGCACCTCCCACTGCGACACCTTCCTTTCCGACATTTCCTTGTTGTCGTCATCGTCCGAATGCACACCTGATTCCTCCATGCCGCCTGCACCTGATCACTCGCATATCTCGACCATGATGAAAGATGGCCAATCGTCTTCAAATTGCCGATGCTTTTCCAGACCTCACACAACTGTAGTGAATGTTTTTAAAAAATCTGCCCACTCCAGTGATGCTTGGTCCCTGTGTTGCTGATGTTGAGTGAAAGTTTCCAAAGCTATGGAAAATGTTTTCATCATGGAATTCAATTCGGTTAATGTGTTTTTGATACAACTCATTCGTTGGCCGCCTTTGTCGAGTTGACCCTGACGGCGCGCATCTCCATAGCAGAGGAGGCAGGTGGGACCAATTAATAGAACCTTGTCCCAAGGAGTAATCGAACACAAGATAGCAGTGTAGAATGTTTAGAAATTGTGTAGATCTCGAACTACAAATGGAAGAAGAGGAAGGAATGGTAGAAGAGAATGGATGAGTAAGAACAGGCTCGAGAGAAGCCCCTGCCTCACTCTCCCAAGCCCTCTGGCCGAACCGAGACTCTTATCAAATTCCTTCGTGTCTTCCCTCCTGTCCCTGCCACCCCTACTTAACAGCCTCCCCAGGTTCTCACATGAGCAGTGACTACCTTGAGCAGTGACTACCTTACAACTGTAACTAGCTGTAATCTCCACTATAAAGACCCTTATGCCCCTTCTAGAAGTTGATATCCTTGCTGTGTCCAGGTTTCTATCCTCTCCGCTAATCAATTCTGTTGTGGGATTTCCACAACAGCCCGTTATCTTTTGATACCTTTAGAGTTGTAAAATTCAACGAATTCATTGGACAAATACACACACTCAAGGGGGGCTCTAGCCTTGTACATTGACTTACTATAATTGACTCGTTTAGATTTCTCATACACACAATCCTCACAGAACAGGTGACTATTAGCAATAATGTCACTCAACAACTCTTGCTTTTTTAAGTTCATTAAGGCTTTGGCACTCACGTGCCCAAGCCTTCTATGCCAAAGGGCGGTACTATCTAACACTGGAACACGAGAAGCATTCAACTGTTCCATGTGTGTTCTACCATCTAAGACATATAGGTCTTTGAAGAGATTTCCCTTCATAACAGTAAGGCATCCGCTGACAATTTTCATGTCCCCAAAGCCTGATCGGAAGGTGTAACCCTTCTGATAATGAACTCTGAGGGAAACGAGGTTCCTTTTCAACTAGGGTACCCATCTAACCTTCCTCAAGATTTTTCACTGTCTTTTCATGAAGTTTTAACAAGACAAAACATATCCCCTTGATGCGATAACTATTATTTCCCAAGAAGACCTCACCCTACTCAACTTCCTTCCAACTTAGTAAAGTACCCTCTCCTAGGACACATGTGGAAGGAGCACCCAAAATCCAGGATCCACTCCTCAGAGATGGCATGATCACAAACATTCAACACATCAATAATGTCTAAATCTTGGTCAACTAATATAGAATGGTCATTACCATTTTCTTTATAGTCACACTTCTTGTTAGGGTAGTTCCTTTATATGTCCAAGTTGCTTACATTGAAAGCATTTTACGACCTTATTCTTAGATTTTGACCTGGGCTTCCTAGACTGACTCCTCTCTCTTCTTTTACCTTTGAGCTCACTCCTACCTGTGACTCTCAGACTCTTAGCCTTATTCTTAACATCACTTTTCTTTTGAAGATCTTTAGCTTGCAAAGCATATTTAACTTCTTCGAGAGTACCTTTGTGTTATGTAAAATATTGAGAGAGGGGAAAAATAAGAAGGTACAACGGTGTACTTCTGTTTTGAGAGCAAGCAGTACAGGCATAGAGAGAGAATTACAGTTTGGGGAATAAGAGAGAAGTAGAGGAAGAAGAAAGAGTGGAACCGTGGAAGACAACTTCTTTGAGCTCCAGCTGGAATGTTCCGACGTCCAAGCCCCACAACTGCTGCTGCTGTAAAATCTCAAATGAATATCCTAACCTCTCCCCTACGAACCAACCCCCCTTATAATTCTCCACCTGCTACAGCTGGCAGTAACAAACTAATAAAGGGGGACAAATACAATACTGCCCCTAAACTGCTAATGCTCTCACGCCCCAACTGCTACTTCCCCCATACACAGGCAACAACCCACACAAACCAACTAACATTTATCCGTAACATTCACCCTCTCTTGAAATATCACCTTGTCCTCCAGATGGAACTCCAAAGCCAGGCTCAACTTCTTAATACTGGAATGACAACTCTTGGTGGCGGTTTTGGGGGTGGCCTCAACCTAAATGCATCATCAACCTCAAGCATTCTCATAACTTCAGGCCCAAGTGACTCTTCCTTCAAAATGCTCTGTACAAATTGCTTGTTTTCAAAAAGCACACACGGGAGGACGTGCTCAGGTCATCTAAGACACCCCCCACTAAGAGGTGTCTGTTTAACAGTCGCAATAGGTGTTGCAGTATTCCACAGTCCCTTTCACAAACCCCCTTCACTCCGCATCCATCTGCTAAATTGGTTTATTGCGGACAATAAACCAACGCCGCCAAAGGTACTTAACTCCTTCATACCTGCCACAACTTCTGTCCAAACAGGGGGGAAATGCCATGTCACAAAATCTTCTGAAATACAGCCAAGATTTGCAGCCATGAAAACCCGACAATACTCTTACACCCTGACACTAAGTCCGGCCAAAATGTTAAGCACAAGATTGCAGCAGTGAAAAATGACACCCATTATTAGAATCTTCCCCTATTTAGGTTCCACTAGAAGGATCGACAATAGTGGCCCAAGACTAGTGAGATTTGCATTCTCATTTAAAACATCATTCACCTTCAGAAAATCAACAACATATTGGATGGTCAAAGGTGCAGGAGTCTGAAACGCACCTGACAAGAATTCTCCAATATTTCTCTGCTGACCTTTTATTTGCAAGCAATCCAAAGACCATTCCCCTTGGAAGCCTACTTCATCCCACTGTTGGGAGCATGCATCCCGAACACGCAATAATGAAGAGATCAAGTCTTTATTAAGCATGCCAAACGCAAAAAACTTGGAATTTGTAACTGTTGTAGCAACCCCATCTCTCGAACTGCCCATTGTATACTAACTGCCCACTGCAAAAGGTTAGTCTTCATCCAATAGACCACTGTATTCATGCTTCTCCATGTTGCAGCTATATAAATCAAGTGAAAAATATCTTTGTCGCCAGCTCCATCTGTCTTTGGCTGATTTGTTACTCCTAGATAGAGCATTAGAAGCACCACTAGGAACTGTGTTTTTAACTGTAGCAGTCTTCATGCCCCCAAATTTAGGATTATGAGGAACATGTTGTAGCTCCTTCCGGTGCGGGCGGTTCATGTCCCCCTATGTCTACACCCAAACTGTCACTCCTCACCTTTGCACTCCACATAAGAGCCACTGCCTGGACTTTTGTCTGAAACGCTGACCTGGAAACCTTGTCAATGTTAGTGTGCAGCTCAAGGGGAGGTCTCCACAAAGGATTAGCCCATAGCAACAATGGACGTAGCCTCAGCGGAGCTCCTTTCGCTGTAGGTTTCCCACCTTTGGGCAACTTGTAAGAACTCAATGCAAATACATCTTCTTCAAGAACTAATTTCCCGCCTTCTCGCCTTCTGGACAAACATCACTGGAGCCACTCTGCACAATAAGCTCACAACAGTCGACCCCTTCCTGGTCAATCTAGAAACACTTCGAGCCTATCAGCCGTGTTTTCATGGCCTGTGGAAGAGGCTCTTGTGTCACTCGAGCCGGCTGTTGTTGCTTTACCACGTTGCCTAGCTCCAATGTGCATACAACAGTACAACAAGTTGCCCCCTACTCTCGCATCGCAACGTCTCCCGATTGTCAAAAAATCCTGTGCACTTTTTTGCTCCAAGCCAATCTTCAACACTTCCACGCTGCACTGATCCCGATGGAAAACAACCTTTTATTGTCCTAAGCACTGAACAGTTGGCACGTCGTCATCTATGTATTCGTGAGCTCGTGTGGACTGCTACTTGTCACACTGTTGTTGGAAAAACTCCCCCTGCTCCTTGCTAGTCCCATACTTTTCTAACAACGCCGGCTTCAGTTGCTCTCATTCTGATTCGGGATTTTTGCTTAGCCAAGACAAGAACCAAAGGAGTGCTGAGTATTCTAGGCTTATCTGTGCCAAATGTAGTTTCATCTCTTCGGTCATCCGATTGAACTAGAAATAGTTTTCTGCTGCGTTGATCCAGCCTAAGGGATTCTCTCCTGCAAACATGGGTAATTCCACTCTCCTCATTTTACTCCTCTTACCTACAGCTAAACCAACCTTCCAGATATAGGCTTCCACCTTTTCTGCTGTTGTCCACCATATTTCCGCTTCTATCTCCGAACAAAATCACTGCAACTATCATACTTTGTTTTCCAAAATCTATATTGTATTCCTCTTGCAACTTATTCCCTCTCGAGCTTCTCCTTTTGCTTCTCCACATCATGAACCTGAACATGTTCCTGTTGGTATTCGGATTGCTTTTGAACCAGCTTTTCCGAACATTCTTCCGTAGTGGACATCATCCAGTGTAAACTCCCCATAGTCGTTTTGAAGGAAGTGACTTTGTTTTCCTTGCCTCAAATTTTTTCCCATCCACGATCACGACTTCCCACCATCTGCACTTTTCCACAGCAGTGGCGCGTTCCCTATGAAACCGAATCGTCTCCTTCTCAGCATCTAATGAACTTAGATCGTCCACTTAGCTCGCACAACATTCCTCGCCAATTGTTATGTAAAATATTCAGAGAGAAAAAATAAGAAGGTACAATGGTATATTTTTTGTTTTGAGAGCAAGCAGTACAAGTAGAGAGAGAGAGAGAGAATTACAGTTTGGGGTAGAAGAGAGAAGTAGTGGAAGAAGTAAGAGTGGAACCGTGGAAGACCACTTCTCTGAGCTCCAGCTGGAATGTTCCAATATCCAAGCCCCACAGTTGCTGCTGGAAAATACCAAATTAATATCCTAACCTCTCCCCTATGAACCAACCCCCCTTTTATAATTCTCCACCTGCGCCCACCTGCTACAACTGGCAGTAACAAACTAATAAAAGGGGAAATACAATACTGCCCCTAAACTGCCAATACCCTCACGACCCAACTGCTACTACGCCCATACACGGGCAACAACCCATGCAAACCAACACTTATTCTTAACACTTTGTCACACACCGTAGAATCTTTAATAGAATAAAGAGTCTTCTAATGATGTTAACAATATCATAACAAGATTTTATTAAATTCATCAACATGAGTCCTAATTGTAGTTTCAGGGCGCATTTTGAAAGTGTACAATATCATTTTCTTATAAAGTCTACCAATAAGAGATTTAGTCTTGTATAGGGCTTCCAATTTTGACCAAATACCAGCACCAAAAGATTAATAAACAACTCTGAGAACTTTATCACCTAAAGATAAAAGCATTAGGGTACAAGCTTTCTTAAGGACGTCTTCAGAAACATCAACATTGGTAACGATAATTTTTCCATCAGGGGACTGAGTGGTGACCTTCTTAGGACCACCTAGAGCATTATGAAGTTTGTTATGATCCAGAAAAGCGCTCATCTTTATTCGTTAAAGGTTAAAATCATTTTCACTATCAGAATTATCTATTTCGTACTTCGTAGTTCTCATCTGTACGATTCATAGGGCTCTGATACCAATTGTTGAGGGAAACGTTGTCACGACTTTCCTCAAAAACTACTTAGATCCACTTTGTCGTATGGAATGACTTAAAAAATGATTAGGCAAGTTTTATTGACAAAAACACGAATTAGATTTCAAAAACAGATGAACGTTCTTCTGGAATACGAAAATAGAAAACTAAACGCAGTAAAGAGATACTTGTATATAAAGGATACACCAACAGATATGATGAAATAAAATAAAGATTCACTTATAGATTCGAGTTTTTACACTGAAACTTGGTTACGATGAAAAGGATCAAGTTTGGAGCCTCTAGTTTTCGCGTCGTCATCCAGCACCCAAGAACACAAAGTCTCCCCTGAATTTCCACCAAAATGAAGGACCGGTTGCAGGTGATCGACACATCGATGATCAAGAGAGCAGCAAGCGCCGAGAAACCTCAGTATCCCCTTCTTTTTCTTTGAGATATCACCGAAAACCAGAAATTCTCTATCACTCTCAATGTCGAAAACCAAATCGAATGGAGTTCCAATCGAATGGAGATATACAAAGCTGCCAAGCTATCATAACGGACAGACGAAGTGTTAGCAGGCGCAAACGCGGGCGCAAAATGGAAGCCTCGTGGATGTCCCAGATCAAAAGGGTTATTTGACTAACAGAAGGTGAGGCAACTAGCATGACATGTGGAGGCACGCCATAGGCCGTGGGGGCACAACGAGGATTGATGCTGATATGTGAGAGGTAATAAGCATAACAAACACATCGATCGCAAACGGGGGTTGTTAGATCATCATTGATCGACAATCCCAATAAAACAAAGCCCACACCCGCTATTATGGTGAAGCCAGAAAACTTGGGAATTATAATTGGAATTTGCATGGAGAAATAATACACCACACGTATAGGTGAGAAGGCATGCATGCGACGAGGCAAGATGATGTGCAAGCCAAAATATGGGTATATCACAATTGATGAAATCAATTTAATTGCAAACAACAAAAATGCGAAAGGAGTTCAACCGTTATTATGTCTCATTTATTGATGATTTTTCTCAAATGACTTGGCTTTATCACCTTCGAGATCGTTTTGGAATATTTAATATTTTAAGTCATTTTATTATTAAATTCACTCTCAATTCTCAACGCTTATTAAATGCCTATGCTCAGACATTGTCAGGGATATTTATCCTCTTCCTTTCAGCACTTTCTGATGGATCATGGTGTCCTTCATCAAACGTCTTGCCCTAGTACCCATCAACAAAATGGTGTGGCTAAGCGTAACATCGTCAGATTCTAAAGACTACTCGTGCCATATTATTTCACATGCAAGCCCCTATTCTGTTTTGGGGTGTTGTTATCCATACTGCCACCTATCTTATGAATAGTCTTCCATCTTCCATCCTTCTAGAGGAGAGTCCCTTTTAGGCTATGTTTCCCTTTCACCCTTCCGACCCTCTTCCTCTTCGTGTGTTTAGGTTTCTCTGTTATGTTCGTAACACTCATCTCAATCTCTCTGAATTTTCCTTACAAGCCCATACATTGTATCCTTCTGAGATACTTTCGCACCCAACACGACTGCTGTTGTTTTTCTCCTGACTTAAAGGTGTTATGTCATCTTTTTTGATGTTTTTTTGTTGAGGGCTCTCCATTCTCATCCCCTCCGCCCGTCTCCCTTCTCATTTTGACTCCAGAGAGGATCTCTATTCCTCGTACTATTACTGAGTCTAAATTTTACCTTGATTGGCTTCAAACAATGCCAGATGAATTACAAGTGTTAGACGACAATCACACCTGAGATTTTGTCCCCCTTCCGGCAAATGGATTTATACGGTTGATCTACATGCTGAAGGCTATGTTCAAACATATGGTGTTGATTATTTTGATACTTCCTCTCCGGTTGCTAAAATGACCTTTGTATGATTATTCATCTCTCGCAATTTTTTATCACTGGTCTCTTTATCAACTCGATGTCTAAAATGCTTTCTTGCATGATTTTCTTGCAGAGGAAGTTTATTTGCAACAACCTATTGACTTTGTTTGTTTAGCGGTTGAATCCCACGTCTGTCGCCTTCGTCCATCTCTTTATGGATTTACGCAGTCCCCTCGTGCTTGGTTTGTTAGATTTTGTACTGTGGTCACTACTTTTGGACTTTCTCAGAGTATGAAAGATCACTCTGTTTTTTATCAACAAACAGTATCTTGTTGCACCCTTTTGGTTGTTTATGTTGATGATATCATTATCATCAGTACCGACTCACATGGCGTCATCCATCTCAAGTCTTATCTTCATCAACAGTTTCATACCAAAGATCCCTCTATGATACTAGTGGCCCGTATTCTCTTTCAGATCGGTATCGTCGTCTTGTCGGGAAACTCAATTATCTCATGATTGCTCGTGTCGATATTGCTTGCACTGTCAGCAAGGTTAGTCAATTAGTGGATCGTTCGACGAAATCCTAATGAGACGTTATTCTTTGTATCGTCGAATACATTGAGTAGTTCACTGCACGTAGTCTTCTGTATTTTATCATCTGAACATTGAGGTCTTTTGTGATGTCGACTGTGTCGGGTGTTTATCTACCTGAAAGTCTACTTCCGAGCTTGCGGTTTTTCTTGCCGGTAATTTAATCTCTTGGCGTAGTAAGAAACATAATGTTATTTTCCAATCTAGTCTTGAATTTGAATATCCTGCCATGTCAACTGTCAGTACTAATTTTTTTTGAGTTCGCCGACTACTTGTAATTGGTTTTCCGATACAGACTTTTGCTCATCTTTGGTATGATAATTAGACAGTCATAAAGATTGCTTCTAATCAAGTCTTTTCTGAATGCACACAACATATTGAAGTTGAATGCAAAAACTTATCACTTTTCTGTCATGGTCTCAACTTCTATTTATAGGCTTCGAGGACACTCTTTGAAGGCTCAATCATAATATCAAACATTTCATAAATGTCCGTATGACGACTTAGGTAACAAACGCTTTGTAACTTTTCGACTTATGCATGAATGAATGTTTTAACGTTTAAATGATTCACATTATTGTTATAAACTCATTTAAAGCTTTATCAAATTATGTTTAACCGATGTATGGCAACTTAAAATAGAAGAAGCATATTTCAGGACGTTTGATGGACAACGATGCGCCACTACGCAGGTAGGGTTGAACCCATAACGTTGCTCGCGTTATGTGCTTTAGTGCATAACTCCCTCGCAAACCACATAAATTTTGCATTGCTCTTTTCTTTTGTATTATTGTATGTGGTGGCGCCCAACATGTTTCACATTATTGTTATAAACTCATTTAAAGCTTCATCAAATTATGTTTAACCGATGTATGGCAACTTAAAATAGAAGAAGCATATTTCAGGATGTTTGATGGACAACGATGCGCCACTACGCGGGTAGGGTTGAACCCATAACGTTGCTCGCGTTATGTGCTTTAGTGCATAACTCCCTCGCAAACCACATAAATTTTGCATTGCTCTTTTCTTTTGTATTATTGTATGTGCTGGCGCCCAACATGTTTTACAACCCATGAAAATGACCAAAATTTTATTTTTTATTATAAGATTTGGGTTAAAGAGGTAAAACAAGTTCTTAAGGAATTGGATAATATTAACGTTTTTAAGTTTTGGTAGCATTTAGAGGAGAAAGGTATTTTCTTCCTCATCCATGTATTTAATGAGATTTGAGGTCTGGCAAAATGTAAAGGAATGGTGGATGCTTACCTTGTTTCCTATGTGTATGGACAAGGAGGATATCCCAAATTTGAACGAGTGATTGACATAGATATACAAGAATGACTTGTATTTGAAAGAATAAATTTAGTTTAGTGACAGGATAGTTTATGGTAAAGATATTTTTTTATGAATGTTTGTGGAAAGGTATCGTACTAATGAAAACATCATAAGTATTGGTTTTCATAAACATGGCAAAAAAATTATGATATAGTGCCAATAAAAGTGTCATGGAAAGGTGTTTGAGTGACCTATTTCAATCTATGATAGATATTCTTGCGGAAAATGGAAGTGTCAGAGAACACCAGGATATGAGACCAGGAATTTTCATACAAGTTCTGGTCCACATCATGGATCTTATTTAAATTCGGATTTGTTTTATTTGGGTTTGGAAATTTTGACTGAGCGCGTAAAAGTGGAAATCCTTAATTGCATGCATTTTGTTGATGATATAGTTTTAACCAAGGAGTTGAACAAAGAAGCTAACTCTAAATTTAATTATTTTGAAAGTCCTTGAAAATCAAGGATTTCAACTTGAGGAGCAGTGAGACAGAATATTGAAATTTAACAAAAATCAAGTTAGAAATGAAGAAATAATAAAAACCAGTGAACATGTCATATTATAAGTTTTTCGTAGTTCAAGAATTTTTTGAACGTTGGTACAAATTGATGGAAAATTTGGGAGAGATACTATATGTAGAATCTAAGTTAGGCGGTTAAAATGGAGTAAGGCCTCCAAAAGTCATTTTTGACTGCGAAGTGCCTATCAAACTTGCAAAAATTTTAATGAGACCAGCAATTGTTGGTGGCAGTGAATGCTGGGAACTGAAGTGTCAACAAGAACAAAAAATGCGCACAGTAGAGATGATTGGATGGACGTGTTATCATTCATGAAAAGATGAGTTCATTAATGATTATATATGAGAAAAAATTTGAGTGATGCTTATCAATGAGAAATTGGTATAAAATCTGCAACAGATTAGGCGACTGGGAGGCCAAAAATGCCACTTCAACAAATTTTTAAATAGAATCTCACAACGAGTTATTCCTCCAAATAATTAGTTTTTTATAGAGCATAATGGTGTTTGGTGATCTATGTTGTTGACTTAATTGTGGGATAAGGTTTCTTCTTGTCATTGCTAGTATTGAACCTCGGAACATGAAGGTATTTTTTATAAATTTTAAGCACTTGCAACTGTCGTTAGGCTGTTGAAACACGGGTATTGTGACCATCCCAGTTGGTCAATTTTCTTTTTGAAAATACAACAGCTGGCATGCATTATGTTAATTCCATTTAGATCTTACACCGTAACAAATCAGAAACATTGCATCCCCTGTGTCATTGTGGGTGTGCTTCTGTGAGGTTCTAAGTGTTGGCTCTTACCAGCTTTTGTAGGATTGGGTTGCTGCCTTTGAGGCATTGGAATTTGTCTCAGTTTTTTCTCATATTATGTTGGTTTCTCTCTTCAGGAAATTTTCTTGTTTTCAATTGTCTAATTCTTCTTTTTTCTTCATTTATATATTGTTGGACCCCATTTAAGGTTAAAGGGGTATTTCTGTTCTGAGTCCCACATTGGACTTAACACCATGTAATTAGTTTTTACTTCTCTATAAAAGAGGATCCCCACCTCACATTGAGGTAAGGGGAATTCACCCACTACATGGTATCAAAGGGATTTTTATCCCGAACCCTCCCTCCCTTGCGGATTCCCGGCGTTCTCCCAGCCCCGCCTCTCTCCCTCCTGCCCTAGCCTTTCCCGGCAGGCCCTCCCTCCCGGCGCACCTCTCCTCTCCGGCTTGCACCCTCCCGGCGGTCGTCCCTCCCGCTATGCCTCCACCTCCCGACGCCCGCGGCTCCCGGCCCTCCCGTCGCACCGCCCTCCATCCTCCCGGCTGCCCTGCGCGGCTTCCCGGCGCCTCTCTGGCCCCCGCCCGACGACCTTCCTCCCCGACGGCGCTCCCTCCCCGCGGCTTCCCGCGGCTCCCGACGCCATCACCCGCGCGCCCCGCCGGCGGCCTCCCGCTGCTCCCGGTGCCTCCCGGCTGCTCCCGACGGCCTCCCGCTGCTCCCGGCGGCCTCCCGCTGCTTCCGACACCATCACCCGCTCGCCCCGCCTGAACGCCCTCGGCCGCTCTGCCCTGCGCGGCTTCCCGGCGCCTCCCGCTGCTTCAGCGGCCCTCCTCTGCGCGCTCCCTTCCGGCGGCCTCCCGCTGCTCCCGGCGCCTCCCGCTGCTCCCGGCGCCTCCCGCTGCTCCCAGCGCCTCCCGCGCCTCCCGCGCCTCCCTCTGCTCTCGCGGCCTCTCGCGGCTCCCGGCTCCCGGCGGCATCTCCCGGCTCCCCGGCTCCCGGCTCGCCCCGCCGTCCCGGCGCACCTCCTTCCGGCGTCGCGCCCTCGCGCCCAGCCCTCAGCGCCCCGCCCAGGCGTCTCGCCCTTGGCCTCGCCCCGGCGTTGCGCCCTCGCCCCCCCAGCGGCTCCCTTCCCGCTGCCCTCTCCCGGCGTTGCTCCCGGTTCGGACTTCCGGCGCCCGGCGCGCCCAGGTCCAGCCCTGCTCTCGGCCCTGCGGCGCTCCTGCCCCGAACCCGCGCCCCAGCACCCGCGCCGCCCCTGCCCGGCTGCACCATCCTGAGCGCGACCCCCTGTCGCTGCTCCCTCCGGCCGCCTCTCCGGGCCGCTTCCCTTCCACCGCCCGACTCCCGGCGAACGGGTCCAGCGCCCGCCCTCCATGGACGCGTCCTCCGTTCTTCCGTCCCTCATCACGGCCTCCTCCCGGCTTGTCGATGACCGGCTGGATGCCACTAATTTTTCCGTCTGGCGGAAGACGGTCTTGATGTCCCTCCGCGGCATGGGGCTTCATTCTCATCTTGAGAAACCCCCACTTGAACTCACTGACCCTAAGTTCGACTCTTGGCAGCTGGCGGACAGCAAGATTTTCGCCCTACTGGTCAACTCCATGGACCGCTCCGTGAAAGATGTCACCCGGACTGCCAACACCGTCAAAGAGCTCTAGGATTCCTTGATTGTCATGTTCTCCGAGACCAATAACTTGGCCCGGGTCTCTGACGTTTTACAACGTCTCTCCCATATCCGCCAGCAGGATCGGACCTTCCCCACCTACTTCATGGAATGGAAGGGTCTCCGCGATGAACTACAGGAACTCTGGCCAATTCCTCAAACTCCGGCCGAAGCGCAGACTCAGCGGGATCAGCTCTGCCTATTCAATCTCCTGAATGGCCTCACACCAGACTATGCCACGACGGCCACCGAGATGCTTGCCAGCCCGTCTACACTGGATATCCCGCAGGTCTATCATCGCCTGCAGAAGGCACATCGGGCCCTTGCACCACTCGTCCCCCTTCCTAATCACACTGCGCTCCTCGGACGTGGCGGTAGTCATCCTACCGGCCCTCGTGGGCGCGGCCGTGGGGACGGCCGACCTCGCCCCCTCTGCCAGCATTGCGGCAAGCTCGGCCATCTGGTAGACCGTTGCTGGGTCCTGCATGGTCGTCCTGAGTCGCACACCCGTCGGGGCCAGACTGCGCTCCGTGATGCGCCCTCACCTGCTGCTACTCTTCCCTCGTCGTTGGATCTCTCCCTGGCTAAGCTCCAGCTGATTCACGATTACCGGTCCACCTCCATCACGGGCTCTTCGTCAGCTTCTCTTGCCCATTCCGGTGGTCACACTGCCCTTGTCAGTCATCGTTCTCCGGCATGGATGCTTGACTCTGGTGCGTCCGACCACCTCACCGGGGATGCAGGTATGCTCTCCCACTACCGTCCCTATAGTGGATCCTCTGCCATCACTGTTGCTGATGGGTCCACTCTCCCCATAGCCTGCTTTGGCTCCTGTTCCCTCACCTCCTCCCTTCACCTCTCCTCGGTGGCTCATGTACCCCGGAGTCCTTTTAACCTGCTTTCCATCAGCAAACTGACCAAGGATCTCAATTGCACTGCTCTCTTTTCCTTGTCTTCTGTTTTGTTTCAGGAGCGGACGACGAACCGGGAACTTGGTAGAGGCCAGCTTCGAGATGGAGTGTACATGTTCGCTGGCCCGCCTTCCATCGCCTGCGCGTCTCTCCCTGCTCATGTCGTTGACCTCCATTCCCGGTTGGGCCACCCTTCCGCCTCTGCACTTCATCGACTCTACCCCGATATTAGTCCCCGTTTTTCCTTTCCTTGTGAGTCGTGTCGTTTTGCGAAACATCATCGCACCTCATATCCTCCTCGAGTTGACACACGGGCCGCCAAACCCTTTGATTTGGTTCATTCTGATGTATGGGGTCTCTGTGCTACCTCGAGTCAATTTGGGTATAAATATTACATTTCCTTCATTGATGATTATTCCCGGATGACATGGCTTTATCTTCTTCGAGATCGGACAGAGGTTCTCTCCACCTTCCAGACATTTTTTCATGAGATCCAAACACAGTTTTCTATCCCTGTCAAATGTCTTCGATCTGACAATGGGCGAGAATACTTATCCACTCACTTTCAGCAGTTTCTCCGCGCCCACGGCATCATCCACCAGACCTCTTGTCCTGATACCCCTCAGCAGAATGGGGTAGCCGAGCGGAAACACCGGCATATTTTGGAAACCGCTCGTGCCCTCCTCTTCCACCGCCAGGTCCCTCTTCTCTTCTGGGGGGATGCCATCCTCACTGCTACTTACCTTCTGAATCGTCTTCCCTCCTCCATACTTCAGGGGGAGACTCCCTTTCATACCCTGTTCCCCTCTATTCCTCCTCACTCCCTTCCACTCCGCGTCTTCGGATGTCTATGTTATGTCAGGGACACTCGCCCCAATCTCTCCAAACTTTCTCTCAAATCTCTTCGCTGTATTTTTCTTGGATATTCCCGCACTCAGCGCGGGTACCGATGCTTCTCTCCAGACCTCCGCCGGTATATCACCTCTGCCGACGTATCGTTTGTCGAGACTTCTCCTTTCACTCTCCCCTCTCCTTCTCCTTCTCCTGACACTACCATCGATGACTGCCTTCCGCTCTTCGTTCACCCGCCTTTGATATCTCCCCCTCCCGGTCATCTCTTTGGCCAGACCTACTCCCGTCGTCCATCCGCTGTACCTCCCATCCCGGCCGAGGACCACCTTGTTCCTGCTTCGTCCGATGCTCCTGTCCCCGCTCCCGCGGACGAGCCGATTGCGCTTCGGAAAGGTACTCGCTCCTGTCAGACTACTCCTCTCTTTGTATCTTCCTACAGGGGTCTGTCAGCCTTGGAGACCGTGTCGCTTCCTCGGACAGTCGGTGAAGCAAAATCTCACCCCGGGTGGCTTGCCGCCATGAGGGATGAATTGCGGGCTCTGGATGACAACCATACCTGGGATCTTGTTCCACTTCCGGTGGGCAAACAGGCGGTCGGTTGTAAATGGATTTTCACTATCCGTCTCAATCCCGATGGCTCTCTTTGCCGCCTCAAAGCCCGGCTTGTTGCCAAGGGGTTTGCTCAGACGTATGGCATCGACTACTTTGAGACCTTCTCTCCAGTCGCCAAGATGGCCTCGGTCCGCCTTTTCCTTTCGCTGGCTGCTCATCATCACTGGCCGCTTCATCAACTGGATGTTAAAAATGCTTTTCTCCATGACTTTCTTGATGAAGAAGTCTACCTCCAACAGCCTCCTGGTTTTTCGGCCTCTGGTGCCGACCGCCATGTCTGCCGTCTCCGTCGCTCCCTCTACGGCCTCAAGCAGTCTCCTCGGGCTTGGTTTGGCCGCTTCAGCACGGTCGTCATAGCCTTTGGCCTCTCTCGCAGTATGAAGGATCACACCGTCTTCTTCCGTACGACGGTGCATGGCTGTATCTTGCTTGTGGTTTATGTGGATGACATCATCATCACAGGGAGAGACTCCAGAGACATCGCCAGCCTTAAGGCGCATCTTCACCAACACTTTCACACCAAGGATCTTGGTCCCCTCACTTACTTCCTTGGCATCGAGGTCTCCCGGACTGCGGACACTATTTCTCTCTGCCAGCGCAAGTATGCTCTTGATATCTTGCAGGATGCCGGGTTGAGCACCGCCACTGCCGTGGACACTCCCCTTGAGCCTGAGGAACGCTCCCTTCATTCCAACTCGGAACCCTTTCCTCATCCCGAGAGCTATCGTCGCCTGGTCGGTAAACTCAACTACCTCACCATGACGCGTCTTGACATTGCCTGTGCCGTTGGCAAAGTCAGCCAGTTCATGGAACATCCCACCCGCTCTCAGTGGGATGCTGTCCTTCGCATTGCCAAATACATCAAGAAAGACCCTGGCCGTGGCCTTCAGTACTCCCATCATGCTCACATGGATGTTGAGGCCTTCTGTGATGCGGACTATGCCGGATGCCTCGCTACCCGCAGGTCTACTTCGGGTTTCGCCGTGTTCTTTGCCGGCAATCTCATCTCTTGGCGCAACAAGAAGCAGACTGTCGTCTCCCGGTCGAGTGCCGAGGCCGAGTATCGAGCCATGGCCACCGTCACTACTGAGATCCTCTGGCTTCGTCATCTCCTCCATGAGCTCGGTTTCCCCGCATCGACTCCTGCTCATATCTGGTGTGACAATCAGGCCGCCACGAAGATTGCATCGAATCCCGTCTTCCATGAACGGACGAAGCATATCGAGGTGGACTGTCACTTTCTCCGCCACCATCTGGAGCAGCACCATATCGGCTTCGGCCATATCCCGACGGCCGATCAGCTTGCCGATCTCTTCACCAAAGGTCTTCCAGGAGCTCGCCTTGAGTCTCTCACTACCCGGCTGGGTATTCACAGCCTCCCTGGCCCAGCTTGAGGGGGAGTCTGAGATGGTCCTGTGTCTTTGTTGTCTTTTTCTCTTTGTGGGACTCTATCCAATCTGGGCATGTCCAGCTTGAGGGGGAGTGTTGGACCCCATTTAAGGTTAAAGGGGTTCTTCTGTTCTGAGTCCCACATTGGACTTAACACCATGTAATTAGTTTTTACTTCTCTATAAAAGAGGATCCCCACCTCACATTGAGGTAAGGGGAATTCACCCACTACATATATATTTTTATTACAGGAGTTTTTTTCCTGGGCTTGTTATGATAATTCTGTTTTATCATTTTTTCCCTTTTCTTGTTGTTGCATGTGCTGCCACTGTATGCTTCATTCAGCTCTGCTGTTTTCCAGTGTTAAAAATGGCACAATCATACTTCTGTGTGATTGATTTTTATTATCTTTCAACTACAATTTCTCATTTATACCACTCTTGTTTTCTGGATTGTGACAATTTTTTTGTTTTTGTTTTTCTGCCTGTAGTTTCCTATTGAATGCTCTCTTCCGTGGATGATGATAGAATATGTGATCGAATCCCTGAATGCTGGTCTTATTGAAAGCATTCTCATGCCATTTGATATTTATAATGACGCTGCTCAACAAGCACTCGTCATTCTTAAGCAGCGCTTCCTCTATGATGAAATTGAAGCTGAGGTATTTTAATTTTAAAATAATGATGTGTTTGACATTGGGGTGGTTTAATGTTGCTCTAACTTGTAATTTGTCTTTACATGTGCAAAATTTAATTGAGTCGCTTCACTTTAAAATTAGAAATTGAAACCAGGAAATACAAGTTTAATGGTGTTACTGGCATCTCCTGTCATTTTTTTGTTCAAAATACACAGTTTTGATATTTATTCTTGTTTTTTATAAAACCAGAATATCATTGTATACATGTAGGGTAAAATAGAAAAAATACTACTTAAATAAACAATGCTAGAAAACCTAAAAATGCTTACTGTTAATTGTCAATGCCCCATCAGAAACTTGAGATGTATTAGGTAAACATCGGCTGGATGCAAAGGTCTTAATGAAAAGTGCTGCGAGTCTATGCGTTTTACCATAAAAAACAAGGCAGATGGCATGTAACCAAATGAAATAAACCTTCGGGTCAATTATAAATTTGGGCTGGAATTGAGATGTTGTCAGCTGCTTTTAACATATTGAAAACCATTGGTAAACAAAAAATTCAAAACCCTACGTGATAGGAACGTGGGCTGCATCGCTAGGATGAAGGCAGTAACAACATGGGCCAGTGTGTGGACGAAGTCAGAGTCTTAGGGTGATGGGGTTTGCTGCTGGAAGCATACCTGGGGCTGGCGGTTGGATTTGTAAGCGGGGTGAGTAATTACTGTCAAGGGCAGTATTGTAAATATATAGATGGTTAGTTGGGGTTGGTAGTAGAAAGGGGTTAATAAATAGGGCTGTGAGAGTGGGTGATGGGGACAGTAGTAATCATTGGGCTTCAGCTGCTCTACTGTAATTCATGTTCTTCGTTAATGCTGGTTTAATAGAATCTCTGTGTTTTCCCTTCTCTTTCACTATGGATCCTATCATCTGGAATGAGACAGGGAGAGTGAATCTTGAGAGTGGAACTCAGGAGAGTGAATCTTGATAGAGGATGAGGACTTGTTGCTGACGCAGCAGCTGTCTTTCCACTGCTACTGCAGGTGCGAATCGCAGGGGAAGCACATGCTAGGGAGAGTGGGCGCTGAGGACAAACGGAGTACAAACATTGTTGGACAATCATTGGGGAGACACAATCGTCGGGAGAGGAAGAACGTCGTTAGGGAATCATGCAAACAAAGAAAATGAGATGCTTTCGCTTGATCTTCCACAGGACACCGTGCAGCAGCTGACGCAGGAGAGTGAATGAGACGGGGAGAGTGAATCTTGAGAGTGGAACTCAGGAGAGTGAATCTTGATAGAGGATGAGGACTTGTTGCTGACGCAGCAGCTGTCTTTCCACTGCTACTGTGGGTGCGAATCGCAGGGGAAGCACACGCTAGGGAGAGTGGGCGCTGAGGACAAACGGAGTACAAACATTGTTGGACAATCGTTGGGGCAACAGAATCGTCGGGAGAGGAAGAACGTCGTTAGGGAATCATGCAAACAAAGAAAATGAGATGCTTTCGCTTGATCTTCCACAGGACACCGTGCAGCCATTGGCGGTCATGGAGAAACCGGCCGAGCAACCGTTTGAATTTGAAGTACTTGTGAGACAACACAACAAACCGGTCGGGTGGACATACATGACCACAATCGCGTATAACCAAATGCAAGTTTTTCAAGAAGGGGCGCTAACTGTGTGCAATGGTAGGGAAATGAAGAAGGGGAAGGCACACCAAGCATTTTGAGGGTGGTGAGGGTGCAGAAGAGCTTTGTAATGAGTTAGGTACTGTGGCAAAGTGCAGCAGCTGATCAGGAGAGTGAATGAGACGGGAAGAGTGAATCTTGAGAGTGGAAGTCAGGAGAGTGAATCTTGATAGAGGATGAGGACTTGTTGCTGAAGCAGCAGCTGTCTTTCCACTGCTACTGCTGGTGCGAATCGCTGGTGCGAATCGCAAGGGAAGCACGCGTTAGGGAGAGTGGGCGCTGAGGACAAACGGAGTACGAACATTGTTGGACAATCGTTGGGGAGACACAATCGTCGGGAGAGGAAGAACGTCGTTGGGGAATCATGCAAACAAAGAAAATGAGATGCTTTCGCTTGATCTTCCACAGGACACCGTGCAGCCATTGGCAGTCATGGAGAAACCGGCCAAGCAACCGTTTGGATTCGAAGTACTTGCAAGACAACACAACAAACCGGTCGGGTGGACATACATGACCACAATCGTGTATGGCCAAATGCAAGTTTTTCAAGAAGGCGTGCCAACTGTGTGCAATGGTAGGGAACTAAAGAAGGGGAAAGCGCACCAAGCATTTTGAGGGTGGTGACGGTGCAGAAGAGCTTTGTAATGAGTTAGGTACGCTGGCAAAGTGCAGCGCGAAGCTGTCAATTGCAGGAGGGGATCCTGATATTCCTGGTGATTGGGCAGTTCGTGCGACAATGCCTATCAGCATGCAAGAAGTTTGCAGTGAATTGCGAGTGTCTTTTGCCCAGCTCGGCATAGAAGGCCCCGCTCAACATTGGAATTTATTTTTGTTTTCTAACTGGCTATATCAGTCCCTGGTTGGCTACTGGGATGATCTACTCGAGATGCTGTGACAGAGGTGGGACTTGGGTTCCAGCTCCGTGGAGGAGGACCACACAACGTTTTTGAGCAAGGAGGCATATGGCAGCAGAAAATGAAAACCCGGTTTGGGAAGCAGCCATGGATTTGACAAGCCGGTGGGGAGGGGAGTGTTACAACTCACAAATGGTCCAGGAAGGGCATCGAAACAACTGGGTTTCCATGGCTATATGGGTTACCCATGGGATCAATATTTAACACACGCAACAGTTGTGAAGGATTTTCGGTCAAGGCAACGACTCTCTCCAGGACCAAACCAAGGATGTTTCTTAAAGAACAAACTCCTAACATCAAGCTATATGGTATTGACCCCGTTGAAAGTGCTCATCTAGCGGGTGGGGGGGATCTTGGTCCGCATAACATCTTGATATACTCCAGACAACAACCCAAAAAATTGGTTTATGCTACATTTGATGACATTTTATTACATATGGATGCTGCACTCATCTATGTTGGTCCTCCACTGGAGGAACCATTGACTTCTCAAAATATTAGGTATCAATGCTCAGGTCAAAAGAGGATAAATCATCTTGTATTTGAGAGGGGCCGGACTTGAAGGTTGGGTGGGTGTGTGGACAAAAACTCATAATCAAAAAGAAAGGAAGCCGGTGGTGGCAGTTCGGGTTGCTTCTAAGCCTGCATGGATGCAGGTTTCTCGTGAGCGTCCTATAAATATAGCTCAGGCAAAGATGTCATCAGCAGTAACATTTGGATCTGTTCTCTACCAAATGGGCTTGACTCATACTTTTATACAAAACAGAATAGGATCGCCCCAACTTGCTATGCGAACACTGCCATGGTTGCACTCTCAAGAACTACTTTCTTGTTTGATACTAAGTGGTTTAGTATTTTGATCCATCCTATAGAAGACTTTCAAAGCCAACTCAATGAGAAGGCATCCACCAACAGAAACCTGTTTCATCCCTCAGTCTTGAGGAAAAGACTGATTTTCATGGTGTGGAAAGTGATAGATACCAGCCACAGGTCATAGAAGAGCTTATCCCTGGAAGGGCTAAAGGGTAATCACCGATCGATGAAGTGGTTAGAAGAAAGAGGGTATTGGAGGGAATATGTTGTGGGTTATGGGGAATTAGGAAGTGGTTAAAGGGAAATCAATTGGTGGGCCCAAGGGGAACTGACAAGTAGTTATTTAAGGGAGAGAAAGGGGCATTATTGGTGGGTACGAAGGAGTTTTCTGTTTAGGCTTCAGCCCAGCTGAAGTGGGGGGTTTTAGCCTTGGGCTTCAGGGAGCGATTGTAACACCCCAAGATTTTATGGTACGTCTCTTTTTAAATTTAACCTCTTTGATACTTTACGTTGCATGCCACATCTAGCTCTAACGAACAATGAAATATTATTATGTGATCGTTATAAACTAGTCGTTAAATTAGAGGGAATGAATAATATTAACTACATCATGAAATATATAATGGATGAATAAGATTCGACCCTTGTCACCTTAGGCTCGAGTTTAAGTTATTTAATGGACACTTGTTCATGAAAATGACTTATGTATTATTTAAATCAATGATAGTTACAAATTGTTATTCTAATTGTATTTAATATATTCTATGTGTTCATATAGGGAGAAAATCAAGATATGAATAAACCTAAGTGTCTATTTTGATCTCAATGAAATTAGTTTCATTATAGAAATTTATTTTTGTAGAAATGGAAGAGAGGACTGAATACCCAAGGTGTCTCACTAAGGGTGGCCTTGGGGTTATTTTATAATGAATAAAAGAGATTACATGATATGTTAAGTCTGATGTGGGACTGCACACAACTTAACCTCTAACACTACTCCTCAAGCTAGGTGTTCTTAGTTTGGATACATAATAAAACAAAGCACAACACTCCCTCTCAAACTGGGACATATATATTTATCATGCCAAGCTTGTTACACAAAAATTGGACTCGAGGTCCAGTCACTCCTTTTGTGAGAACATCGACAAGTTGATCAGAGGTGTGAACGTGGCCGAATGCGATCTTCTTCTTTTCAAAGTTTTCTCAAACGAAATGACAATCAAATTTAATATGCTTTGTCCGCTCATGAAAGACTGGATTTGTGGCAATCTTGATAGTAGCTTGATGGCCACACCAAATATGTGTTGGTTTCTTGGTCGGATATTCAATCTCGTGAAGAATTTGTTGTGCCCAAATAATCTCTGCAGTCACATATGTCGTGGTCATCGACAAATTTCTGGAAGAGTCTAGATAAATATTCTCGACCATTGTCAGAACAAAAGCAATGGAGTTTAGCGGAAAACTGAGTGGTTATTTCTTGATAATAAGAGCGGAACACGGTAAAGATTTCAGAATGATTTTTCAACAAATAGACCCAAGTCATCCGTGAAAAATCGTCGATGAAAGTAACAAAATACTGATAACCCAGTTTAGAAGGTTTTGGACCGCCCCCCAGATATCAGAGTGAACCAAATGAAAAGGAGTGGATGCACGGGGAACTGCTCGGGGAACATAGGTGACCCAGTGATGTTTTGCGTAGTGACACGACTCACATTCAAAAGGAAGAAGAGATCCCAATCCTGGAAAAAGCTTTTGAAGAATGGGGGCAGGTGGATGACCAAAGCGATAGTAAAGCTGGAGGGCATGATCAGAGGTGGTAGGACAGATGAGAGTGGGGGCCGAGTCAAGCACATACACACCACCCTGAATTTGTCTAGTACCAAGCACCTGAGTTGTCGAATGCTCCTGAAATATAACCGAAGTAGGTGAGAAGATGACCTAACACTTTAAGTCAGCTATCAATTTACTAATTGATAGTAAATGAAAGAGACAGTGAGGAACAAAGACAACAACAAATAGAGGCAAGCCAGACATAATTGTAGAACTTGCACAGCTTGCAATCTGCACTGTCTGTCCATCGGCTACAATAATATTACCTCCAGAAAAGGTCGGTCTATGGGACCGAAGAATACCTGCATTGCCAGTGATGTGCTTAGAGGCACCAGAGTCAACGACGCAAGAGGTGCATTGGGAGAGACATGTTGCTGTAGTACTACTATGTGCAATAATGGCTCTTGATGATGCCATAGAGTTTTGAAAATGCACGGGTTCAAGGTGTTGAAGGTGCACAGTTGATTGATTATAGGTGTTGAAATTGCATGACTAGGCATTTAGGTATTAGGTTATTGAGGAAAGATCACATGGATGGCGTCGGGGCGGTGTTGGGTCGCGCGTAAGGGGTTCATTGCAGTGGCGCAGTGGCACAGGGATCGATGGAGGTAGCTTCTGTTGCGCGTACAGGTGGGGCTGTTGGTGGGTGCCGCGCGCACAGGGTGGGGCGCAGGGTGTCGTCACGCACAGGGGGGCCTTCTGGTGGTTGTTGCACGTAAGAGGGGGCCGTTGGTGGCTGTCGCGCGTAAGGGAGGGTGCTGGAGGGCTGTCGCGCGCACAGGAAGGGCCGATGGGGGGGGGTGCGTCGCGCCTTAGGTAAGACTATTGGTCGGCCGTCGCGCACACAGGAAGGGCCGATGGGGTGGGGGGGCGTCGCACCTTAGGTAGGGCCGTTGGAGGGTCGTCGCGTGCACAGGATGGGGCGACAGGGAGGGGTCGTCGCGCTGCAGGTAGGGGAGGCCGTTGTGCCGTAGGTAAGGTCGGCTGGAGAGGCCGTCGCACCACAGGTATGGAGTGTGCAATGGGCAATCGCGCAGAAGTGGCGTTGTAGGGGGCCCGCCGAGGAGAGAGAGGGTGAGTTAGGGTTGGAGAACCCGCTCTAATACCATGTAGAAATGGAAGAGAGGACCGAATACCCAAGGTATCTCACTAAAGGAGGCTTTGGTGTTATTTTATAATGAAAAAAAGAGATTATATGATATGTCAGGTCCGATGTGAGACTGCACACAACTTAACCTCTAACAATTTTTAATTTTTAGAAATTATATAATTACCTTAAATGTTTGTTCAATACTAATAAAATATTTATTTAATTAACAGAAAAATAAAATAAATGATTTTAAAGTATTAATTTTGATATAATTTAAATGATTTAATGTGTGAAATGAATTTTCTAGATCTATATAACATATTAGAGATGTATGGAAGCATTGAATTCGAATTTCCCCTTTGTATTGGTGTATTTGAAGTCAAAATAAATGATGTGTCAAAATTGACATTTATAATAATTTATCAAAATAATATTTTATTTGTTGGAGTCTGTGTCCCACATCGGACTTGTGGTCCTATATGGGTTTTATTATTCATTATAAAATAACCTCAAGGCCTCTCTTAGAGAGACATCTTGGGTATCGGGTCTATCTCTATATCTTTCTACATGGTATCAAAGGGGGAGTGCTTGCAGTATTTTGTGCTTTGTTTTCTTTGGTTTGTTTTTTTTAATTATGTGTTCAAACTAGGTAGACCTAGCTTGAAGGGGAGTGTTGGAGTCTGCGTCCCATATCGGACTTGTGGTTTTATGTGGTCTTTATTTTTCATTATAAAATAACCTCAAGTCCTCATTTAGAGGTGCATCTTGGGTATTGGGTCTACCTCTATATCTTTCTACATTATTAAATTATTTAAAATTCATAAAAATCTTATCTTCATCCATGTGAATGAAATATGGTTGAAGACATCAAAAAAGTTCCATTTATGAGTCATTTGTCCATTTATAGTGACATTATTAACCTTTTGTGATTAAAATAGTGGTTATCATGGTGAAAGTAAAAAATAATTAGTCAATGGAATAAATCAAAAGGATAAAGTTTAAAATGACATCAAAATTTGTTTAAATTTTATTGGTTGATGGGATTACAACCCTAGTCTATCTTATCTTCAAATCACTTGCCATTTGGAGACATTTGGAATGATAAATTAATTTATTATAATTTAATCTTTTGGGAAATTCTAAAAGTGTCTCTCACCTCAATTATAAAAGGGTTGTTCCTTCCTCACTTATTCACACCACATTGAGTCTTCTAACTTGACAAACCCCTGTTTATTTCTCTTCCCAACATCCTTAGCCAAGTTCCGGAGGTCTTGTTCTTCCAAAAAGACCACCCCTAGTGTCCCTAAGAGGAGAGTCAACGGAGGATTCTTTAAGAAGAGGTAATTATCTTTACCAACTCTTTCAAGTTTATTTCTTCTTCTACATCTTCTTCATGTGTTGTACCCATTCTAAAATAATAACTCTAGTATCATCAATATATTGGGATGTTATTATGTTTATGGGACAACCATTTTTCATCTCTTCTCCATCCTACGAAAATCGAAAATATCGCTCATTGTATGTATGACTTACCGTCTTCAAGTAGCGATATAATTCGTTTTTCATCACCACTTTACTCGGATGGTTATAAAGATAGAACTAATAAGTATATTTGATATTTACGACATAAATATGATTCTGGAAAGATTAATTACTCGTAACCTTTTTTCGTTTCATCCGACGAAAGATGGAAACAACGTTCATGCGTACATACGACTTACCGTCTCCATGAACGGTGTTCGTTTTTTTGTATCTACCTTTTAAGAATTACTATAAATACATATATATTGAATATATATGATATTAATATCATAATTAACATTCCGAAGATGATGAAACCATGATCAAAGTACAAGGATCGAGACTTCCAAATCAAAACATAAGTGAGAAACGAAGCAATTATCACTCAGAATAGTAATTTAATAACAATTTGTTTTAAATGGGTGATAAAAGGGTATAAGTAAATCATATATTATATGATATATATGAGAATGGTTCTGGAATAGATGTATAATAAAACAGTATTTATTATACAGGAGGTTCGGATACTTACGAAGGTAATTAGTCCTAAGGTAAGGTTTTATTTCACAATCTCATCATTATTCGAGATTGTTTTTGTTTAAGTCTCTATTGAAGAATATTTCTTTTCCATGTCTGTTTTTTAAAAATGTTTTCAAAAAGCTTTTTACTATTTTTCTATGAATATTTAAAGTCATTTTTACCCATATTTGATTTTTTAAGAAAATTTTTGAAAAGAATATTTTTGTCGTTTTCTAAACAATCCTTGTGACTTTTCTAACAAAAATATACTGAAATAATGTTTTTTTTTACTTTTACAACATGAACGGATTTTCCCGCTTTCATGACAACTTAACGTCTTGAGTAATCCTTTATAAGTTTATAAAGTTCTTTTCAAAGAAAATGTTTTCTTTTATAATTCTGCGTCTTTTTAAGCAAATGATTTCATGGTAAAACAAAGGTATTTCTCTCAAGAATTTTTCAATGATTTTATTAGAGTATCTTTATCTATATCAACACCCTTTGTTGAATATTATGGTTCATTGAGGTTGATCTTTTATGATACTGTCTATCATATTTTATTAAATGGTTTATGGTCAGTTTGACTTTAGATGTGTTATTTTGATATCATTCATCATATTACTCTGGATGGTTTATGGTTATTGATTGGGGAAAGTATTTACATTTTGTATGCTAGTATTTCAATATGAATGTTAATGTTTTTTTCACCTCTTTCACATGTGGAATGCATTGGAATTAGTAAGTGATAAGCGGGGCCCGCTATATCCTCTCGATGTATCGCTAGGTCTCATGAGACAAACTAGATCAAGTTTTGGCCGCGACCTTACCCATTTCTATAGGTTGAGGCCTTGATGGTATGTTTTAGACGTACGACATTATGTATTTCATCAGTATGAGATTAATTATTGATATTCAATGTGATTATTCGACTAGTAGAATATCTATGGTTATGTTTCATTCTTATGTGATTATTTATGTGATATTATTTGATCATCTTTTATTCCTATCATATTATGTTCAAGTTATTGATTAAATGACATATGTTTCAGTTATTTATCTTTTCATAATCGTTTATGCTTATTTATGATAGCTTACGTTGTATGTATACCCTTACTGAGTATCTGAGCTCACCCATTTCTTATGTTTTATTTTTCCTTAAGATGCCAAAAAGTTTATTATGTTTGATGTGTAGGGTTAAGTGGGGAGAATAATGGTGTTCTTAAAGGATTCACTATGTTGTATTTCATATCTTAAATTATAATGTACGATTCAAGTATGTATTTAGTTTACAAAGACTACTAAACTATTCGATCATTTGGGATGCGATGCCTTATATCTAGTGCCAATGTAATAAAGTAACCACCGGCTTCGGGGTACTGGGGTCCGGGTCTTTAGAGCGATTCCCTGGAGAGTCTTCTTCTTCATTCTCTTATTTTACTTTCAACTTCTCCCTCTTCTTCCACCTGTAAGTCTATTCCTATTTCTCTAAATACAAGAAGCTGGTTCTCTGTTTCTATCAGGGTATCAAGCGCCTTAAAGTTGGAGGTGGTCAAGCTGCTGTGAGTTTCAAGAAAAGGGCAGCAGGTGTTTCTAGTGTGGATGGATGTATTGGCCGTTTCCTATTGCTGACTACTTGGATAATGGTATTTTCTACTGCAAATTCTTGTAGGGATTTTGATGATGCCCTGACTGTTTGAACAGGAAAAGTGGTTCTCAGACACTTTGAAAGATGCATTCAGCTGTATGAGACAGTCCTCTTAGCCAAAAACTCGAATCTCTATAAATATGGATTGCAGAGGGCTGATTTAAATTGCCAGCAGTTTGCCATTGATGTCGGTCTTTGTGTTTGGATAGATGCTGTTGTGGCAGTGCATCTAACAGATGGGGAGCCAGTTGGAAAGACAAGTGAAGCCTTGCGGCTTGAAACAGCGGTGTACTTGGAACTGAGGCGGAGTTCGTCGAGACTGATGTTGGGGCTGGAACAAGAGTGCCACCGGTTTGCATTGGGACATGGGAAATGATAGGAACATGGGCTGCATCACTAGGACGAAGACAGTAACAGCGCTGGCCAGTGTGTGGACTAAGTAAGGGTGCTGGGGGGTTGCTGTTGCGAAGCATGCCTGGGGCTCGGGGTTGGTTTCGGAAGGGTGTGGGGGGGGGGGGGGGGTAATTACTGCCAGGGTCAGTATTGTAAATATATGGATGGTTAGTTGGGGCTGGTAGTAGGAAGGGGTTCATAAATAGGGGATGTGAGAGTGGGTGAGGGGGATGGAAGTAATCATTGGGCTTCAGCTGCTGTAGCTGGATAGGGAGACTTAGGTCTTGGCTTGGAAGAGTCCTTTGGAGAGTTTTCTTCTTATTCCACTTCTCCATTTTCTTCCTCACATAATTGTTCTGTTGTACTACTGTAATTCTTGTTCTCCGTTACTGCTGGGTTAATAGAATCTCTGTGTTTCCCCTCTCTCGCCAAGAATCCTATCACTATGACAAATTCTTTATCTATTGCATGAATGGGCCATTTTGCATTGGGTAGTTTCATGGGACAAATGTAGAAGGGGGTGACAAGAACAGGTTGCATGTGAAGTAAGTGTACGAATAATATCAGTTGTGTTTCCGTTGAGAAATGTTTGCTACTTGCAATAGTTTTTATGCTTATTTAGAATATTCATTGAAAAATATGTAATATTTAAATCCATTTTTGAGTGGTAGAAGGATAGGACCAATGTTTATCAAAATGAATTAAATTTAAACATGGATCACAAGTAGGATGATGTCATCATTTTTTTGGGCCTTCTGTTATCTGTCAAAAGTTTTTTTTTCCCTTTTGCCTCTTTTGTAGAATTGGTCCAACCACCTTTTCACTGGCACAGGTATTTAACTATGGTTTATGTTTAAGCTTTAACTAATTGCCTTCCTGGTGTTATATATGGATTCTAAAATAGGCCTAGAAAATGTTTTTTTAGCCAACCTTTCTTGGTTTTGTGAATTTGTTTTATTTGAACAACTTTTATCCGGTATCTCTATCATTTTATTAAGGTTCAAGAAGTTGAATTGTCTTTATGTTGAAATATTTTTTGGTCAAATTTGCTTATGTTTGTGTTTTTTTTTTCAGGTAGACTATTGCTTTGACATATTTGTATCAAAATTGTGTGAGATGATCTTCACGTTTCATACAAGTTTTGCTGCAAGGTGTTTAACATACCATTTTGTTGGTTTATCTGCTGCTGTTTTGTTGAACTAAAGTTTTTTGTTTTTATTTTCAAAATTTTGCAGTGAGCTCCTTGATCCATCATTCCTGCTCGCCGTGGATAATGGGGAAAAGTATTCTGTCCAGCATATGAGGTTCACTGCACTGTTAAATATTACTAGATTGAAGGTGTGTATGTAATTGCAAGTGCTTGTATATATTGTCTGCATGTTATTTTTTATGTTTCATTATTTTATTACAAGCCAAAGATATTTTAATGTGCAAAGTCCAGGGGAATTTTTTGTAATCTTGAATACAATTTAGCCACCTAGTTTCTAGTAAGAACAACAATGGAAGAACATTAGCAATTGTAGAAGGCGAGTTCCCCTTGTGAGGTGGGGACATTCTTTTATAGATGAGCAAAAAAGGATTACATGGTGGGATAATCTGATGTGGGACTCGGAAATACCCATTATAATAAACGGGGTTTAACTCTCCCCCTCAAGCCAGACATGCTCAGTTTGGATCAAGAGTTCCACAAAAGAAAGACGACAGTGAACAAAACCACACGCACACACTTGTTGGATTGGTGTAGCCCGATCCTCTTCGGGTGATGTTTGGAGTCAACTTTACTGTAGTTTTTTGGACTTCTAGCCGGCAGCCACTGTAGCACTTTTGACTTGGGTGACCGCCTTTCACTGTAGTGACGCGGACTTCCTGTGCGGTTGGTGGAACAGTGGATCATCTTCCTCCATTTGTAGCCCATTTCGGGATAGGGTTACTGAAAAAAAACTCTTTAATTGTACTCCCGACATATAGTGAATATTCTAGCCTCTTCTGTGTTTTGCTGTTTCTGTCGCTGCAACTACCGACGTTTCTGCATCAATACTCCCCTTCAAGCTGGGTCGCTGATGCTGTGGATACCCAGCTTGGTATTGAGAGAGTCCAGACGAGCTCCCGGGAGATCTTTGGTGAAGATGTCAGCAAGTTGATCTGTCGTCGAAATATGGCCGAACTGATATGGTTCTGGTCGAAATGATGGCGAAGAAAGTGACATTCCACCTCGATATGCTTCGTTCGTTAATAGAAGATGGGATTATAAGTAATCTTTTTGGCTGCCTGATTGTCACACCAGATATGAGCAAACGTCTGCGGTGGAAAGCCAAACTCATGGAGGAGATGACGAAGCCAAAGTATCTCAGTAGCGACTGTGGTCATGACACGGTATTCAGACTCTGCACTAGATCTAGAGACGACAATCTGCTTTTTACTGCATCAAGAGATGAAGTTACTTTTCAAGAAAACGGCAAATCCAAAAGTAGACTTTCGGGTAGCAAGTCAACCAGCATAGTCAGCATCACAAAAAGCTTCAACATTCAGATGAGTGTGATGTGAGTACCGAAGAGCACGGGCAGGGTCTTTCTTGATGTATTTGGCAATGCGGAGGATAACATTCCACTGAAAATTGGTCGGATGCTCCATGATTTTGGCTCACTTTGCCAACAATGCAGACAATGTCCGGTCGTGGCCTGGTGGGGTAATTGAGTTTTCCCACAAGACGACGGTAGCTCTCTAGGTCAGAAAAGGGTGTCGTGCCGTCATTGAGAGAACGTTCCCTAGACTCAAGAGGAGTGTCCATGATAGTTGTCTGACTCAAACCCGCATCCTGCAACAATGACATATTTCCGTTGGCAGAGAAAGATGGTGTCTGTAGAACGGGAGACCTCGATGTCAAGGAAGTTTGTGAGAGGATCGGGATCTTTGGTGTGAAAGTGGTGGTGAAGATGCCCCTTGAGTTGGGCGATGCCAGTGGAGTCGCTCTCGGTGATGATGATATCATCAACATATACCACCAGTAGAATGAAGTCGTTGGACGTCGTACGGTAGAAGACAGTGTGGTCCTTCATACTGCGAGAGAGCCCAAATGCGGTGATAACAGTGCTGAATCGGTCAAACCAAGCACAAGGAGACTGCTTGAGACCATATAGAGCGACGAAGTTGTCAGACATGGGAGTCGGCTCCTAAGGCATGAAATCTGGGGGGGCACTGCAGGTATACCTCTTCTTCAAGAAGGCCATAAAGAAAGACATTCTTAACATCCAGTTGATGAAGCGGCCAATGATGATGAGCGGTCAAAGAGATGAATAATCGGACTGATGCATCTTAGCAACCAGAGAGGTCTCAAAATAGTCGATGTCATATGTCTGAGCAAAGCCCTTCGCCACAAGTTGGGTTTTGAGGCGATGAAGAGTGTTATTGGCAATGAGACGAACCGTATAAATCTATTTGTTGTCAACCGCCTGTTTGCCTTCTGGAAGATAGACCAAATCCCAAGCATGATTGTCATCCAGAACCTTCAGTTCATCCCGCATCGCTTGTAGCCAAACTGGTTGAGATTTGGGGTCATCAACCATGCGGGGAATAGATATCGTCTCCAGAGCGGAAAGACCCTTGTATGAGGATATGTACAGAGGAGTATCCTGGCAGGAATGAGTACCTTTTCAGAGTGTATTGGGCATGTCATCTAGAGCTGAAGCAAGAGCATCGGACGAGTTTGGGATGATGGTGTCCTTGGCCTGGATGGGTGATACAGTCGATGGGCGGTGGGATTAGACTGTGCCAAACCGGTGACCATCAGAGTGGGGCACCGGAGATGGGTGGATGATGAGTGAAAGACAATCATCGATGGTGGTGTCTAGATGGGGAGAGGGTAGAGTGAAAGGAGAGTTCTCAACAAACGACACATCAATAGAGATGATATATCGCTGTAAGTCGGGAGAGAAGCATCAATATCCGCGCTGAGTGTGGGAATATCCGAGGAAAATGCAACGAAGGGATTTGGAAGAAAGTTTGGAGAGGTTGGGGCGAGTATCCCGAACATAACAGACACCCAAACACACGGAGTGGAAGTGAGTGAGGAGGGAGAGAGCATAATAGAGTTCGAAAAGGAGTCTCTCTTGAAAGATAGAATAGGGGAGTCAATTTAGGAGGTAGGTAGCAATCAGGAAGGCTGGGACGTTGCCGCAAGAGGCAGGTTGGAAAACCATGAGGGAGGCAGGGTTCGGGAGACCGCGGGAGGTGGGCCGAGAGTGCTGAGGAGGAAAAGTCTGGGATGCGTCATCGGACGCGGGCTGAGGAAGTCGGGGTTGGGATAGTGTCGCAGGAGGGGTCTGTCTGGAGAGCGGTGCTAGTCGTCTGCTTTGGAAGCAGGTCGGGACGTGCCGCAGGAAAGGCGGAAGTTGGTCACCTGCGACGATCGGGAAGGAGGGCCGCAGCCGAGACACACAGAGGGAGGGCCTCAGGAGGATGGGTCTTGGTCAGTCGGGACGACGCCGTGCGCAACAGGGACGACGGGTGGCCGCTTTGATCGGGAGGCCGGCGAGCGGATGAGGCCGGGAGATCGTCGCGGGAGGGGCGGTGGCCGGGAGCCGCATTGAAGGAGGTCTGGGACGCCGCGCAAAGGAGATGAAGACCGGGATTGTCGAGGAGGTGGGTCGTCACACGAAGGGCGGGTCCGATTGTGATGGGAGGCGGGGGCCGGAACCGTGACCGGAGGTGGGTCGGGAGCCGCGAGCAAGCAGGTCGCGAGCAGGCAGGGTCGGGAGAGCGCTGCGGGAGGCGAGCTACTAAGCGCCGTAGGAGGCGCTGAGAAGCCGCGACAGAGGCGGGGGTTGGGTGCTGCGACCGGAGGCGGGCCGAGAGCTGCGAGAACCGAGCCGGGAAGCCCCAGGTAGGGCAGGGCCGGAGTCGGGAAACTGCAAGAGGGCAGGGCCAGACGATGTCTGGAGGCTGTTGGGAGGTATTCTCCGGGAGAAGGGCAGCGGGGGGAAAATTATCAGGATTTTTCCTCTGATACCATGTTAAAGGCGAATTCTCCTTTTCTCAATGTGAGGTGGGGACATTCTTTTATAGATGAGTAAAAAAGGATTACATGGTGGGATAATCCTATGTGGGACTCGGAAATACCCATTATAATAAAACGTGGTTTAACAACGATAATTAATGTTAGAATCTGAAACCAATATTATTTCTAGCAATAATGTTCATATGATGTGGACAAACTTCCAATAAGATATGCATTAAAAATGCCAAATACTAATTTGCTCCCTATGCATTAATGGGATATTTACAACACGCAAATATTATTTGCAGGAATTCTAAATAACCAATCCTATATAATTTGAGATAGTATTGATCCACAAATGACAATTAACTATCATGAAGGCTGAGCACTACGCGCATGTTTCATCCGTTCCCTTGTTTTAAATTTCTCCCCCTCTACCTTATTTGCAATTTTTGTCTGCTCCTTGTTGTTTTGGTCAAATCTGTCTAGTTCTACATGTTTTCCATACCTCCCCCCTCCTTAAATAAGTCAATGATGGTTTTGTAATGGTTTCCCAAGCCCAGGTATGTAGGCAACAACAAATTTTGGTTTTTTTTTCAACCTTTGAAAGGTTGTATAAGATGGAAGGTAAAAGTGAAAACGAGTAGAGAATATTTTTTATTCGGTGAGGTTATATTTCTACTTTTTTACGCATCATAACCTACTTTTTTTAATGAATCATGTAGAACAGGAAATCCCTCTTACCTCAACGTGAGGCGGAGGCCTACTTTTATAGATTGAGAATACAAAATACATATAGCAGTATTCCGATGTGAGACTCAGAAATACCAAGAATAATAAAAATAGGGTTTAACGCTCCCCCTCAAGCTGGACATGCCCAGTTTGGACAACAAGTCCCACAAAAAAGATAGATGACATCATACAAAACCAGACACACTCCCCCTCAAGCTGGGCCACAGATGTTGTGGATGCTCAGTTTGGAACTGAGCGAGGCTAGGCGAGCCCCTGGGAGGCCTTTGGTGAAGTTGTCGGCTAGCTGGTCCACCTTCGGGATGTGGCTAAACCTGACGTGATCATGCTCCAGGTGGTGGCGAAGAAAGTGGCAGTCCACCTCAATATGTTTCGTGCGTTCATGGAAGACGGGATTCAAACCTATCTTGGTGGCTACCTGATTGTCACACCAGATGTGAGCAGATGTCTGCAGAGGAAAGCCAAACTCTTGTCGGAGATTTCGAAGCCAAATGATCTCTGTGGTGACGGTGGTCATGACACGATACTCGGATTCCGCACTGGAGCGGGAGACGACTGTCTGTTTCTTGCTGCGCCAGGAAATGAGGTTGCCTGCCAAGAATACGGCAAACTCAGAAGTAGATCTCCGAGTAGTAAGGCAACCAGCATAATCAGCATCACAAAAGGCCTCAATATTCAAATGAGAATGTTGGGAGTAGCGAAGGCCACGAAGGATCTCGCTTGATGTATTTGGTGATGTTGAGGACAACATCCCAATGAGAGGTGGTCGGATGCTCTATAGATTGGCTTACTTTTCCAACAACGCAGACAATGTCGGGACGAGTCATGGTGAGATAATTGAGTTTGCCCACCAGTCGACGGTACCACTCTGAGTGTGAATACGGTTCCGAGGAGGCATAAAGAGTCCGTTCCCCAGGCTCCAGAGGAGTGTCCACAGCAGTGGCCTGTGTCAGCCCAACATCCTGCAGAATATCCAACGCATACTTCTGTTGGCAGAGGGAGATGGTGTCCGGAGAATAGGATATCTCGATGCCTAGGAAGTATGTGAGAGGACCGAGATCCTTAATGTGGAAGTACTGGTGAAGATGCCCCTTGAGGTGGGTGATACCAGCAGAGTCACTGCCGGTGATGATGATATCATCCAATAAACGACCAACAGGATGCAGCAAGCGGAGGTCGTCCTGTAGAACACAGTGTGGTCCTTCATGCTGTGAGAGAGCCCAAAGTCGGTGACGATAGTGCTGAAGCGGCCAAATCAAGCACCAGAAGACTGCTTGAGGCCGTAAAGAGAGCGGCAGAGTCGGCAGATTTGAGACTCGGCACCGGATGCATAAAATCTGGGGGGCTGTTGCAGATAAACCTTTTCCTCGAGAAATCTATAGAGGAAGACATTCTTGACATCCAATTGATGAAGAGGCCAATGATGATGAGCCGCCAGAGAGATGAATAACCGAACGGAGGCCATCTTGGCAACTTGAGAGAAGGTATCAAAATAGTCAATACCGTAAGTCTGTGTGAAGCCCTTTGCCACAAGGTGGGCTTTGAGTCGATAGAGAGTGTCATCAGGATTCAACCTAACTGTGTAAATCCATTTGCTGCCAACCGCCTATTTGCCTGCTGGAAGAGGGACAAGATCCCAAGTATGCTTTTCTTCCAGAGCCTGCAACTCATCCCGCATAGCTGCTAGCCATCCCGGGTGAGATTTTGCATCACCAACTGTGCGAGGAATAGATATTGTCTCCAGAGCTGACAGACCCTTATATGAAGATACAAATAGAGTACTCTGGCAAGAGCAAGTACCTTTCCGGCAGGCAATGGGCAAGTCGTCGGTGCCGGGGCAGGAGCATCGGAGGAAGCGGGGACGATTGTGTCATTGGCCGGGACGGGTGTCACGAACATAACAGAGGTATCCAAACACCCGAAGTGGGAGGGAGTGAGGAGGGAGAGGAGAACAAAACCCGAAAAGGAGTCTCCCCCTGAAGGATAGAAGAAGGAAGACGATTTATAAGGTAGGTAGCAGTGAGGATTGCATCTCCCCAAAAAAGCAGAGGTACCTGTCGGTGGAAGAGGAGGACACGAGCAGTCTTCAGAATATATCTGTGTTTCCGCTCGGCCACTCCATTCTGCTGGGGTGTATTAGGACAAGAGTTCTGATGAATGCTGCTTTTTTCCTGGAGGAACTGCCGAAAGGGAGTGGAGAGATATACACGCCCATTGTCCGAGCGGAGACATTTAACAGAGATGGAAAATTGGTTATGAATTTCATTAAAAAATGTCTGGAATGTGGAAAACACTTCGGAGCATTTTCGAAAGAGGTACAGCCAAGTCATTCGGAAAAAATCATCAATGAAAGATATATAATATTTATACCCCAAATGACTTGAGATGGTACAAGGACCCCACACATCTGAATGAACCAGATCAAAAAGTTTAGAAGCCCTTGTATTCACTCGAGGAATGTATGAAGTGCGATGATGTTTCGCAAATGAACAAAACTCACAATGAAAAAAATATAATGACTAAAATCTGGATAAAGCTGGTGAATGGTGGAGGCGGGTGGATGTCCCAACCGGGAGCGAAGATCCAATGCTCGAGCAACGACATATGTGCAGATGACGGTTGTCGGTCCATTGAACATGTAGACTCCGTCCCGAAGCTGGTCTCTACCAAGTTCCCGATTCGTAGTTCGCTCCTGAAAGACAACAGCAGAGGATGTAAATATGGCAGCACAGTTGTAATCCTTGGTAAGCTTACTGATAGAAAGTAGATTAAATGGACTGCGGGGCACATGTGCCACAGAGGGCAGGTGAATCGATGAAGTCTGGGAGCATGCACCGAAACTCGCAATAGGGATAATGGAGCCATCATCGACGGTGATGGTGGAGGATCCGTCATAAGGACAGTAGGAGGTCAACATACCAGCATCGCCGGTGATGTGGTCTGAGGCACCTGAGTCGAGCATCCAAGCAGGGAAGCGACGGCCGACAAAGGCAGCGGAATCAGCCGAGTGGGCTAGAGAAGCCGAGTGGGCTAGAGAAGCCGAGGACGGGCCAAGTCCTGTGGGGGTCTGAGGATCGTGAAGCAGCCGGAGGTCCGCCATAGAAAGGTCCAGAGATGATGGAAGAGACGCGACCGATGATGAAGCCTCCTAGACCGGCAGGTGAATCGATGAAGTTTGGGAGCATGCACCAAAGCTCGCAATAGGGATAATGGAGCCATCATCGACGGTGATGGTGGAGGATCCGTCATAAGGACAGTAGGAGGTCAACATACCAGCATCACTGGTGATGTGGTCTGAGGCACCTGAGTCGAGCATCCAAGCAGGGAAGCGACGGCCGACAAAGGCAGCGGAATCAGCCGAGTGGGCTAGAGAAGCCGAGGACGGGCCAAGTCCTGCGGGGGTCTGAGGATCGTGAAGCAGCCGGAGGTCCGCCATAGAAAGGTCCAGAGATGATGGAAGAGACGCGGCCGATGATGAAGCCTCCTAGACCGCCGTCTGACTTTGCCGTGGTTGCGGAGATGGGCGTCCATGAAGAACCCAGCAGCGGTCGATCAGGTGGTCGAGCTTGCCTCAATGCTGACAGAGGGGACGAGGACGACCCTCCACACTGCCACGTCCACGAGTGCTCGAGGAGCGTCCACCTCCACGACCGACGAGAGCAGAGTGATCGATGATGGGGGTGGGCGGGGGAAGAGCCCGTTGGGCCTTGCCCAGGTGATGATATACCTGTGGTATCGCCATTGTAGTAGGGCTGGTGAGCATCTCGGTAGTCGTCGTGGCATACTCAGGAGCAAGGCCATTGAGAAAATTGAAGGTGCAGAGTTGGCCCCTCTGGGTCTGAGCGTCCGCTGTTGTCTGGGGAACGGGCCACAACTCTTGCAACTCATCGCGAAGACCTTTCCATTCCATGAAATAAGTTGGGAAGGACTTGTCCTGCTGTCGGATATGTGACAGTCGCTGAAGAACATCCGAGACTCAAGCCAAATTGTTGGTCTCGGAATACATGATGTTCAAGAAATCCCAAAGTTCCTTGACTGTATTCGCAGTCTGGGTGACATCCTTGACTGAGCGATCCATTGAATTGACCAGTAAGGCGTAGATCTTGCTGTCAGCAAGCTTACACGGACGATATTTGGGATCGGTGGAGTCCGGTGGAGGATCCTCAAGGTGAGAATCAAGGTCCATTCCTGTCAGGGACATCAATACTGTCTTCCGCCAGATGGAGAAGTTGGTGGAGTTGAGTCACTCATCGACGGGGCGGGTGGATGCAGTGATCATCTGGGGCAGAGCAGAAGTGTTTGCCATGGAGGCGTCTGGTAGCTGCCGAAGATGTCAGGAGCCGTGGGATGCCGCGAGAAGTTGTCGCAAGAAGGCGGGGTCGGTGGAAGCTGGGAATCCGCAGTTACGAGCAGCGTCGGGAACCGGAAACACCTCTGGAAGGGGGTGGAGCCGCGTCGGGAGAGTACCGCAGCGGGAGGTCCACCGTAGGAGAGGGCGGGTGCCTAGGATCCGTGTAGGGCGGTGAGCGCCGAGAAGCCTTGCGGACGTCGGGGCTGGTAGAATGCCGGGAATGGAGCCGAGAGCCACGGTGGGGTTGATCACGCCGGCACGGGGAGGCCAAGGGTGGTCCGTTGTCGTCGGGATTGCCAGAGGAGAGCACCGCAAGGGTCGTCGCGTGCAGGGAGATGCTGTCGTGGGGGGGATCCTGCCGTAGGAGGAGGAGGCGCCGTGGGAAATCGCAGCAGGAGTCGGGATCAGGAGGGAGGTTTTGCCGGAAGCCGCTTGAATGGGAGGCCAGTTCGTGCGTAGCGGGAGATGTGGGAGTCGACCGTTCTGCTCGCCTGCAGATGCGGGAGTGGGTGTCGGCAGTTGCGGGGAGTCAGAAAGACCGCTGGGTAGGGCGAGAGTGGCAGAGGAGGCTGGGCCAGGTGTCGCCGGGAGTCCGCAGGAGAGACGGCGGTGGGGAGAGGGTAGCGCCTGGGCTGAGGGAGGCGGCACTGGAAGCCGTCGAACGGGAGGCCGGGTCGTGCGTAGCGGGAGAGGCGGGAGGCGGCAGTCGCCGGGAATCCACAAGAAAGGCGGTCGGGTTGTCGCGCGATAGAGGGGTGACGCCGGGTCGTCGCCGGAGGGAGCCGCAGAAGGGAGCCGTCGGGATGGGAGCCGTCGGGATGGGAGCCGCGAAAGGTGGGAGGAGGATGGCCTCGTAGGGCAGACCTGGGAAGAGGGGGGAGGGGGGGGGGGCGCGTAGGGCGACCCGGGAGGAGGGGGGGTGGGGTTGCCACGTAGGGCAGAGCCGGTGGAAAAAATAAAGGGATTATCCCTCTGATAGCTTGTAGAACAGGAAATCCCTTTTACCTCAAGTGAGGCGGAGGCCTACTTTTATAGATTGAGAATACAGAATACATACAGAAGGGAGCCGCCGGGATGGGAGCCGCGAAAGGTGGGAGGAGGATAGCCGCGTAGGGCAGACCTGAGAAGAGGGGGGGGGGGTGGCCGCGTACGACAGACCCGGGAGGAGGGGGGTGGGGTGGCCGCGTAGGGCAGAAGTATTTCGATATGGGACTCGGAAATACTCAGAATAAAAAAAATAGGGTTTAACAAATCATAACCTGGTTATAAATGCCCCTTTCCTGATAACATTGATTTTTTTTTTTTTAATGTTTGATGGACACTGAACCAATTTTGTATGATGAAAGTTCTGTGAGAATTGATATAACAGTGACTTATTCCGGCGCCAACCCCTTGGCATCACAAAGGAAAAATGTTACAGATTTCATGAGGGTGTATCGATCTATTTCGGTGTAACAAAATTGTGTGTTTGTTTCAACAATTAGATTTAAAATGTTTATTGCATTATTTTTTATTATTATTTATTTGGATTGTTATTTCATGCATCAATTTCATGTTTATCCATTTTGTACATGTTTGAGGGCAAGTCTTGGTAGAAGTTACAATCTTGTTTTTGTTTAAAAGTGTCTATTTTCTGGTTCTCATTCTTTCTTGTCCTTTATTAATATTTAGTTACTTGGGAGGACTGTTAACTTAAGAAGATTGATCTCTGAGCGGATGAACAAACTGTTCAGAGTGAATATTGAGTTATTATTTGAACGTTTTGAGTCACAAGACATTTGTGCTATTGTGGTAAGTAATGATTTGCATGTTCACTTTGTTATCAATTCTTCAGATTTTGTATTTGTTTACAAACTATGTTGTCTACAGGAATTAGAAAAACTACTGGATATTTTAAAGCATGCTCATGGATTGCTTTCCATGGATCTTCTCATTGACAACTTCAGTCTCATGCTGAATGAGATGCAGGAGAATCTATCTCTTGTCTCCTATTCCAGTAGGCTTGCTTCTCAGGTTTGAAATTATTTGTATTTCTCTGCTTTTTTTTCATCACGTTCATTGCACCAGTTTGTGATTTCTATCTACATAATGCAGCTTTCTTGTGTCTTGAATGTCCGTCCTATCATACATTGTGTTATTTTTTGAAGCGTTTGGTATGATGAGTGCAAATCTATTAGGTAAACATGTTTTAATTGTCAATATTATTTTGGGGAGGAAAATACGATCTTGTAATAAAATGGCAGTTGGCAGGTTTCTATTATTCATTTGTGCCTTATTTATTTTATTTCTTATTTCAGAGTTTTAAGGAAATTTAGTGGCGTGGAACTCAAATATTTTGGGCTGCTTTATCTCTTTTGTCCGAGTTTTTCTTTTTTTATTAAGTTATTAGGTTGCGCATAATTGATTGCACAACTGACAATATTGCTTCACTTTGACTGAAGGGCCATGGATTGAAATTGTGACACTAGTCCTTTTTCGAAATGCAAATAGAGGGACTGCTTTTGATAAACAAAATTCTCTATCCCTTTAAAGCTGGTTGCCTTGTGTAGGAGAACCTGCCCATTTGCTTGATTTGTGGGCGTGCTTCTTTTGGAATTTGATTTCAATTTTACAACGCGACAAAGCCTAGTAAAACGCTATCACGAAACTTTTGTCACGAAAGGCATACTTCGGGGATGTTGTGCACAAGATGTCAAACCCTTTCTCAAGGCAATATGTATGTTGGCTTCTACAGTTTTTTGATCAGAAATTACTTCCTGACTTTGTTGAGGAATGGAGGTAGTAGTCTCTATTCTCGTGCGTCCCCTTGGTTACACTTTGATGTCATTCTCCTTCTCCTGCTATATCTTCAGTTCAGCCTCAATGACACTATCTCTACCCACTTTATCATTTGTCAGAAGTGTTCGGGCTTGTTTGTCCATATCTGTTTCATTCATTTCTGAGTTGATTTCGGCTCTGGTTCAAGTCTGTTGGGGCTTTCCTGGTCTGGTTCAACTTGGTCAGGTGTGTCTGAGGTATTAGGTCTCTTTGAGGAAAAACAAGTGGGCATGGATCCTGTTTTAGGCTTATCCTTCTGTTTTTTGTCACCCAAAGGTGAAATTAGCTATTGAACTCCTTCACCCCCCACCCTCTGAATGGGTAATTTTGGAGAATAGTGTTGCTGCTTAAGAAAAAGTGACAGAGTCAGACACCTGGAGTACAGCTTGGACCACAACAAATTCTAGAAGGGGGTATAAAGGTACTATAAGGGGATTATTGTTGGATAACAAAGTGGGGGTTGTTAGGAATCCATGTGGGGATCAAGGGAGGGGGTGGTGGGGCTGTTAAATAAGGGGAGGGTTGGAGCGAGAGGAAGGAGGGAAAAAATATTGTTAGGTTGTTTAGGCAGTTCAGATGAAGCTTGGGCGAGAGTGCAAGGAGCCTGTCTCTTCTCTTCTCTCCCGCCTGTAATTTTGTTCAATGTTGTTTCTCTATATATATTGTAAAACCTACCCCTTACCTCAATAAGAGGTGAAGCTCATTATTTATATATGGAGTGTAACTACCCGGCCCGTCGGGGCCCACTTGGCCCGCGGAAGGCCGAGCGGTCACAACCCCAAGCCTGACTCCATTAGGCCAGGGGTTGGCGACAAACGCTGAGAAGACATAACTATAATGGGAGACATTTGCTTAATGTATCTTTACACATGCACCCAACCATCTTAGTGTAGTGGAATATAAAGTAAAGACTATAATATCTAGAGATAAATCATGCATGCAATAAACTCTAGGGAATACATCATAGTACAACAAAATACAATCAAATTATAAAGGGGCAAAATACACGTCCACCAAGAAATGAAGTCCCAACCTGACAACTAAAAATGAAGAAAGCCGAGAGAGCCCAACTCCTTATCTCCAAGCCCGACCACCGTACGCGGTTGATGAACCCAGGTATAACTATGCTCTTCTATAATCACCGTCGATCTGTCTGTCGTTTGCTTAAGACACGACACGTGTGGGCAAAGATCATACAGAGGTGAGTATATACATACCCAGTACGACGCTCCAAAAATCGAAAGTGAGCAATAGAGATATACAACAATAGTTAGCTCAACCCAAAGCAGAAGAGAAACGAAAACCATCGGATACACATATATATGCTCATAAAGAAAACCAGATGAGAGAGAAAGAGGATCTCCATCTCATAGCCCAACCGAAGTCGATGAGTAAGACTGCTTCTCTAGAAGTCCATCGCTGATATCTAGCATCAAACGCAACCTCATTAGAATATGTGTGGAGAGGCCCGCTCCTCACAACTGCGCTGCACAGCCAAGGGAGCCCCAACTCCTGTGGAGGACCTGCGCCCCGTCGGAGCTCGAAGACGGGGGGAGTAGCACTCCATAAATAGAAGACCCTTGCCTGTTTAGGGGATTATCGTCTTTATCTATATTAAAAATATGGGAAACCCTTGTCCTAGTGTGACAGGGGAGTACTGACATCGGCATCTCTCCGATATTATGGGTAACCTGCGCCCTAGCGTGATTGAGGAATACTGACCGTGGCATCTCTCTGATGGTATGGGGAACCCGCACCCTGATGTGATAGATGTGATAGGGGAGTACTGTCCCCGACATTTCTCTGATGATTCTGCCTATTCATTGTCATCATCAAGTGTTGCCTGAATAAGCGTCACGGTCAGAACATTCCACGTCGTATCTCAAAAGCCACTACGAAGGCTACCATCACGTTCTGCGCGGAGAATTTCTTAGGATGGACTATTTTCAGGGAAAAATCCGAGTTTAAACGAAAGAGATACGCAAGGTGGAAGTTTTTCATTGGGGTACACGACGTGTATTGGGTCCACACGGCGTGTGGTCCTGCTCCGCTGTCTGGCCGTGTTCTCCTCTGGACACAGCTCGGAGGCTATGTCACCGTATACGACATGTAAGGGGTCCACACGGTGTGTCTCAGCCACCCGAGGCTTACCCGTGTGCTCCTAGTCGTGGTCGTGCCCGTGTACCCATGTACCTGGTCATGGTTGGGTACCGGCGCGTGCCTATGTACTCCCAGAGTACACAGCGTGTCCTCCCGCACGGGGTCCTGGATAAGGGTGTAATTTCGGCCCGAGCCGGGCCTGGCATGCAAAAAATCATGCCGCTGGCCATTATTAGGGCCGGCCCGAACATCCCCATGAGGCGGCCCGAGCCCGGCCTCGGGCCGACCCAAACCATCGGTTCGGGCCGGGCTTTTTCGGGCCGAGTCGGGCTTTTTCGAATCTGGTCATGGTGGACCTTTATTATTTTCAAAATGATTGTTTTAAAACTTGTTTTAAACGTTTTTATTTAAACATTTTTTTAACATTTGGTTTTAAAAAAATTACATTTATTTTTAAATGGATGTTTTTTGTAAAAATGTTTATTTTATTTTTTATTAGCATTTTACAATGGGTGGATATATTTTTTTTTGTATAAATTGATTTATATATTGTGAATCTATATATATTATTTGCAAATTGTAAACAAATTAATGAGGGGTTTTGGGGGGTGCGCAGCAGTGAGTGAGTTTAAAGCTTTGTTATTTAAATGTATTTTTAACATTTATTTAAAACATTTTTTAGATTTAATTTTTTTAACTTATTTATAATTTTTTAAGCGTTAAATTTTTTTATTGAAAAGTTTTTATTTAAACCATTTTTTAACATCTGTTTAAAACGTTTTTTTACATTTTTTAATGATTAATTTAAAACATTTTTTAATTTTTTTTAAATGCATGCTGTTTACAAGTATTTTTTATAACATTTAACATTTTTCATATTTTAATGTAAAAAGTATTTTTTAAGTGTTTGTTTTAAAAAAATTAATTTAAGTGTTTGTTTTAAAAACTTTTCTTAAACATTTGTTTAAAACATTTTTATTTTAACCTTTTTTTAAACTATTTTTTAACACTTGTTTAAAATGTTTTTACATTTACTTTTAGACGTTTAATTTAAAACGTTTTTTTGAATGTTTTTACATGTATTTTTTTTAAACATTTAACATATTTTTTGTGAAAACATTTTTTTTTATTAACATTTTACAGTGGGTGGATTTGTTATTTTTTTCTAAATAGATTTATATGTCTATGAATTTATATATAATATGTGCAAATTGAAAAAAATAATAATTAGGGATTGGGGGGTGCGCAGCATGTTGCGGAATCGTCGGGAGACACAATGACAGTAACGAGAAAACGAAAGAAAGAAAGCAACATGAACACAAGGATTTACGTGGTTCAGGAAAAATCCTTACGTCCACGGGAGAGGCAGAATTTCTCTATATCGGGAGCACAAATTACGGAGGTTTTTTTTCAGTGGTAACCCTAGCCTGAAAATGGGCTATAAAACAATGGAGAAGACGATCACTGTTCGAAAAGTGAGTCCGCGTCGCTACAATGAACGGCGACCAACTTTGTCAAAAACGCTACAGTGGCTGCCGGCTAGAAGTCAAAAGTGCTACAGTCCAATTGACCTCGAAGTCCGCACTGCTACAGTGTCTGTCGGTGTCGGTCGGTCAGCTCTGCTACAATGGGCCACAAGCATTCGGCCCAACCGGATCGGGCTACACCAATCCAACACAGCAGTGGGTAGTGGGTTTAAAGCGTTGTTATTTAAACGTTTTTTATCATTTATTTAAAATGTTTTTTTACATTTATGTTTTTAACTTATTTATGAAAATTATTTTTAAGCGTTTGTTTAATTTAAAACCTTTTTTTAAACGATTTTTAATTTTTTTGCAGGGTAGGCCCGGCCCGGCCCGATCCTATTCGGGTCGGGCTGAAATTACATCCTTAGGAGGTGCGCAGCAGTGGGTGAGTTAATTTTTTTTCTAATTAAATTTATATATGTATATAATATATGCAAGTTTCATCATTTTTAAAAAAAATTAATGAGGTTGGGGGTGTACGAACATCATTGGGTGAGTAGTTATTTTTTTATTAATATATAATAAGTTATTGTATATATATATAATATGAGAAAATTGTAAAAAAATAATTAGGGGTTGGGGGGTGCGCCGCAGTATATATATATATTATCATATCATTTATATATATATAATATACAAGTTTCATCATATTTAAAACAAATTAATGAGGTTGGGGGGTGTGCGTGAACATCATTGGGTGAATGTGTTATTTTTTTTAATATATAATAAGTTATTATATATATATATATAATGTTAAATTATTGATATATATATATGTGTAATATGAGAAAATTGTAAAAATAATAATTAGGGGTTTGGGGGGTGCAGTGCAGTGGGTGGTTAATTTTTTTTTCTAAATAGATTTATAAATGTATAGTATTTATAATAAATGCAAGTTGCAACATACTTAAAAAAATTAATGAGGTTGCGGGACGTGCACGAAAATCATTAGGTGAGTGTTATTTTTTTAGTAATATACTACAAGTTATTATATATAAATATAATATTAAATCATTGATATATATATATATTTTAATAGCGTTGTTTATATATATATTATATTAAATCATTTATATATATATATTATTAATGGTTTTGTTTATATATATACATTATTATATATATATATATAATTATATATCGTTGTATATATTTACACATTATTAAATATATAATATATAATATATATATATTATATATTATTGTTTGTTAATATATAATGATATATATATATATATACATATATATAAATTCTGGTGATAATATAACAGGCACACCGCCTGAACCAGTTGGTCCAAGCGCAGCCTTGGAAGCTTGAGGTGAGGGGATCGAATCTCCCTTCCAGCAGTTTTCCGTTAAATTTTTTTATAGCAGCTGGGCTTCGCACGGGCCAACGGGTTGGGCTTCGCACAGGCCAGTGGGCTGGGCTTTTTCGGGCCGGCTCGGCCTGGCCCGCGGGCCTTCTTGGATAGGCCCAGGCCCGACCCGATGAATCTACGTCTTGAGCCCGGCCTGGCCCGACGCGGGCTTTGTCGGGTCGGGCCGCTGGGCTTTCGGGCCGCCAGGCCAAAATTACACCCTTAGTCCTGAGCGTGTCGTCCCGCATGGGGTCCTGGGCGTGTGCCAGTTGGCACACATTTCAGAGCAGGTAGGACCACCCCCCTTTGCCTTGTCTCGATTTTTCCCTCTTCACCTCGATTGTCCTCTTTCTTTTTCCTCTTCACCTCGATCGTCCTCTTTCTTTTCCCTCTGCTCTCCTTGACATGTTCTTTCTTTCCGCATGTCCAGCAGGTAGGACCAGCCCTCTTTGCCTTGTCTCGGCTTTTCCCTCCTGACCTTGATCGTCCTCTATGATTGTCTCGTTGTGGGTACCTTTCTCTTCCTTCAACGTTCAGAGCAGAACCAGAGAATCTGTCTGATTCTCTTCTTCTCACATCCTCACTAAGGATTAGGTCCCGTGTATCTTTCAGAATCAGTTTGGTATTTCCCGAGGTACTGCTCACAGTTGTTATAATTGCTTCCCAACTGTCAGGTAAAGAGGACAATAAAACTAGTGCACATACCTCATTACCGAGATCAATTTTCACCGATGTCAGCTGACTTATGATGGTGTCGAATTCGTTGATGTGATCTGCAACAATTCTCCTTTCATCCATTTTTCAGTTGAACAATTGTCGCATCAAGTGCACCTTGTTTGTTACAGAAGGCTTCTCGTACATATTCGTGAGGGTTTTCATCAGATCAATCGTCGTCTTCTCCTCTCTGATGGTGAACGCCACGTTTTTTGCCAACGTAAGGCGCACAACGCCCAGAACCTGTTGATCCAGCAACTCCCACTCCGACTATTTCATGTTCGCTGGCTTCAGACCCAGAAACGGCAAGTGCATCTTTTTTTTATAAAGATAATCCTCGATCTGCATCATCCAGAAACTGAAATCAGTTCCATCGAAGCGATCGATCTTCACCTTCCCTTCATCCATAGCCATCGTTGGAGAATTCCGAACTCAGCCTCTGATACCAGTTGTTGCGGAAACGCCCGGAGTTGCAACGACAGAAACGACGAAAAAAAACAGAAGAGTAAAAAGGGGAAAAAGAACAAGGACACAAAGATTTACGTGGTTCGGGAATAATCCCTACGTCCACGGTGAGGCAGAATATCCACTATAATTTGGGAGCACAATTACAGAGTTTTTTTTCAGTAACAATGGGTTACAAATGGAGAGGAAGACGATCACTGTTCCACCAACCGCACAAGAAGTCTGCGTTGCTACAGTAAAAAGGTGGCCACTAACGTCAAAAGTGCTACAATGGCTGCCGGTTGGAAGTCCAAAAGGCTACAGTAAAGTTGACTCTAAAGTCCGCACAGCTACAGTGCCATGTCAGTGTCGGTCAGTCGGTCAACTCAGCTCGACCCGCGACAGTTGCGGGCCACAAGCATTCAGACCAACCGGATCGGGCTACTCCAATCCAAAAAATTTCAAATAGAACATCTGAAAATCATCATTTGTTGATTGAAGCTGAAGAGAAATATGAAGATGCTTGTGTCGTGCTGAAGTGTTCTAAACATCCCAAAAAGTTGTGATTTTAACTTGTTGAGTTGTTATCCGAATGTGCAAATCATTTTAATGTCCCCACTAGAATTCAATGAATCTCTCAAGCTACAAGAAATTGAGCCAAGCTGCATATGAAGTGTTGTGTACTTTATACCGCAGTGGAAAATGTTTGATGCGGATTTAAGTGGAAGATTTTGTGGACCTCAAGCCTGCTGTATAAGTATGTGAAATATCTACTGAATGCATAAGAGTTGGTTCTAGAATGGAGGATCTCTCCCTTTTTCCATTTTAATTCTCTCTTCAGTTTGAAACACCTTTGTGCTTTTATTGAGAGACCAACGTGGCAGTTGGATAGGTTGTTTCTGTAAGGGTTGGTGTCCTGAGAATCAACTGTTTTATATTTTGATTACATGAATGTACACTTATTATATATTGTTCATTGTTCTGCATGACTATAATATAATAATATCCTGGAATATTTGTTGCATTGATAAGGTCATGGCAGATCTCCGCTATGATAAGAACCTTGAAATGTTATGACAATATTCTTAAATAAAGATCTATGGTTGGATGACATACTATGATAGGACACATAGTATATGCAGACCGTCATGTGCGAGTACTCGTAAAAAGACGAGACTCTCTCTAATGGAGTTCGCACTTGGTAATCTCCAAGATGAGAGATTATGAGAACAGACCCGCCAGTAGCAATTTCGCATGTTTTGGTGTCGGACATTGCTATCTACGAGTGTGTGTAATGGTCCTTAGACTGGAAGATTATTATTAACTCATGTCATGACTCGTGCACTTAGATTTGCTGACGAAAACCGCCACGAAGACAGTTGGTGGGAAGTAGGGTACGTTGGGTGCGTCACGAATGACAAAAAACCAAGTGGGCACATCCACCCACGAGCTTCCGCTGCGCCCGGGACCTTCAGTTTCTCTATGAGAGAATTTTGAAACAGGTATTTCCACAAGCCGACTTGAAGGACCATGGTAGGTGGATGTCCACACGTATAGAGACCAAGGTAGCGAGCATGGAGATGATTGTGACAAATTTGGAGACGTCGGTATCGGAGTTGATGTTATCAATTCGGGAGATGAAAGTTATGGTGACTCGATTGTTAAAGGCGTGGGTGAAGAGTTCGATACGAGAGGAAACTAAGGAGAAATCAGTTGTGGTAGAGAAAGGCGAGTGCAGGACAAAGGCGGAAGTAGGTGACGGAGTACAATAGCGCACAACAGCCATGGAAAACAGGGAAATGTGTCCTACAGAGCTTCAAGGCATGCGCGTGTTCACCAAACAGGTGGAGATGTCGACGTTTTCTGAAGAGGATTTGGTATCTTGGTTTGCCCGAGCTGATACTTATTTTTTGATACATTGGATGTGAGAAGACCTTAAGGTGTCGCTGATACAATTGTGTATGGAAGACATGGTCCAATACTTGATCATCTCATTGAAGACAATTATGACTGAGCTTACATGGGCTTAAGGAGGAATTTCTTGGTAGATATGGCACAACAAAAGAAGATCCTGTTTTTTTTTTTTTTTTTTTTTTTTGAAAGGCTTGTGGCAAACAGGTACGGTTGATGCCTATATAGATGAGTTTGAGCAGTTAGCCTTGCGCATATCAGGTTTCTTTGAAATCAGAAATTGGCAGTGCGACAATAACACATGAACCGCCAAGGAAGACGAGACTGTTGACTCTTGCTAGGAGAGTGGTGAAGGAACTGCCGGTGCAAGGAATAATTAAATATATAGAGATGCGGAGTAGGAGTAATGTGTCGAGTGGGCAAGGATAGAGTTGGAATACAAACATAGTGAAGCTCATTCCGACAAGAGAAATTACTGATCAAGACAAGAAGGTGGGAAATGCTCCACCCTGGAGGGGAGTGAGGAACTTGTCCGGGGAGGAGTTTGAGGGACGAAAGTCGAAAGAGTTGTGTTATTCATGCGCATGGAAGTTCAATCATGGACATCGTTGTCCAAAGAAGGGTTACAGGCTAATGGTATGGGAATGCATTGAGTTGGACGAGGCAAAAGTCGTGGTGTTTGAAAATATTAAAACTGAGGAAGGAGAGGGAGATCTTCTGGAAATGGAAATGTTGGGAACGACAACTTGTGAATAGGGGAAGACTGGGGACAACAATTCCAAGTCAATATTAATGGAGGTGAGCATTGTGGGGTTCCCAATGATGTTTTTAATAGATAGTGAGGTGAGCCATAACTTCATTTCGAAGCAATTAATGTGACATTTAGCGGCGTATGAGATTAAGATCGAGCCATTCAGCATTCACTTAGGCGATGACCACCGTGTAACATCCAATGGACTATGCAAGTCCTTAACGGTTGAGTTGGGAACTGTAGAATGATAAAATAGGGGAAACCGAACCCCCAAGGTGTTTTCTCTAAAGGAGCCCTTGAGGTTCTTTTATAACAAATAATTAAGACCCCACCGGACCTGAAGTCCGATGTGGGATGCAGACTCCAACATTCCCCCTCAAGCTAGGTGTACCTAGCTTGAACACATAAAGAAAAAAACAAAGCAAACAACAGACTGCAAACACTCCCCCTCAAGCTGGACATACCCAGCTTGACGATAAAACAAGGCAAAACAGAATAAAAGATAAAGTTGCAAGGCTGCTGCTCCCCTTGACGATCACGCTCCCCCTTTTGGATGATGAATGGATGAATTTGTCGCGAGTGCAGCAGAGGAACCACAGAGACCAAGCCGGTTGACGGAGCGTCAGGAATGCCGCACTAGTGGGGCCGGTCAATGAGACGTTGGGAAATCCACACTAGCACCGAGAAAACCGCACTTGCAGGGCCGACGACGGGAGGCGGGGATTCCGCAGAAGTGTTGGGGGATCTGGTGGCGCCAAAGGACCCGAATCCAAGGTGGTCGAGCTGCTGCGCCCTGATGGAGGAAGTGCGAAGGCGTGCCGACGGACAAGGAGGCGGCTGCTGGGAAGATGCCGGCAATGGGAGGCGGTGATTCCGCAAGAGGGGTCACAGCTCCGAATCTGGAAGCAGGGCAGCCGCTAGGAGAAGGCTAGCATGGAAGTGCCGGATTATGAGATTCGCCAATGTGGAGCAGATGAATCCGGCCGGAGGGAGGGCTGCCTTGCAGAGCGGAACAGATGGGGCCTTGCCGACGGGAGATCAGCGGCGCCGGGCCTGGGATGGAAGGCGGAGGAGTCCGCCTGGAGTGTTGTGGGAGAGACGTCGGGGGGGAGATGCCCGCAGGGGAAATCTGCTGGGATGGAGGCCGTGACGTAGGGATCCGCCGGACAGAGGCCAGCTGGGAGAGATCCGCCGGGAGGGAGAAGCCGGCAAAGGAGCTGCGGGAGGAGAAAGAGTCGCGGGAGGGGCGAGGGCCGTCGTAGCCGGGATTCTGCGCTGGATCGCGCGCGGGAGACGCGCATAGGGAGTCACGCAAGGAAGCAGGAGCCGGGGCGGGATCCCACGGGAGGAGGCGGGCCAGGAGACAGGGATCGCCTGGTTTCGTCGCGACAGAGAGGCGCAGTCTGGAGTCGCGAGTCGCGACGAACAGCGGAGAAGGGCAAGACGCCGGAGGGAGTAGGGATCCACCGGGATGAGGTCGTCGCGCACAGTGGGGAAGGTTGCCAAGGATGCAGGGTAGCAGCGTAGCGGAGGAAGAAGCCGACAGGGGGAGATCCGCCGGGAGGAAGGTCGAAGCAGACAGAGAAACAGGCGTCGGCAGAGGGGGAGATCCTCCGGATGGGAGGGATAGCCGGCAGGGGGGGAGACCCGCCGGATGGGAGGGATAGCCGGCAGGGGGGACCGCCTGAGAAATGAGCCCGGAGGGGCGGCGGCAGAATATAAAGCTAGCCCTACATGGGGGCCGCCGCCCCCCACGGGGGAGAAATAATGAGGAACCCTAGATAGGGGGGGAAATAAAATGAGAGGAGGGTTTAGGATTAATTTCTCTCTAATACCATGTAGAATGATAAAATAGGAGAAACCAAACCCCCAAGGTGTTCTCTCTAAAGGAGTCATCGAGGTTCTTTTATAACAAATAATTAAAACCACACCGGACCTCAAGTCCGATGTGGGATGCAGACTCCAACAGGAACAATGGAATTCGAGGTTGATGCCTATATATTTGACACGTCTGGAGCCTGATTTGGTCTTGGGGATCTCTTAGTTAGAGACCCTGGGCTATGTTACAACTCATTAGATAGACATGACAATGAAATTTGTTTGGGATGGCAGAAATGTGGTACCGCAAGGGGTGAAGATCCGATATAATGTTCCAGGGGCATTACAAGAGTATTTACATAAGGGAATGAAATAGTTGCAGGGAATTCAGTGGGCAATGGCCTAGAGGGTTGGTGCAATGGAGACAGAGATGAACTCCTGCCAACATGATTAGTTACAAGAGGTGTTGAAGTGGTATAGCTTGGTTTTTAAGGCTCCCAAAGGGTTGCCACCAAAAAGAGAGATAGACCTTGTCATTAAGCTGAAGGAAGGGGTGGAACATGTGAACATCAGATTTTACAAACATGCTTACCATATGAATAATGAGATAGAAAAACAAGTTCAAGAGCTGTTGGAACTGAGATTTATTAGGCATAGCAACAGTCCCTATTCTGGTCTTATTATTATGGTGAAGAAAAAAGGTAGAGGTTGGCGGATGTGTGTGAACTACTGTGTTCTGAACAGGGTGACGGTGTGAGACAGATATCCCATACCAGTCATAGAGGAACTGATGGACAAGTTGCACAGCGCAACCTACTTTACCAAACTGGATTTGAAATCGGGGTTCCATGAAGTACGGATGAGGGAAGAGGACATCGGAAAAACGGCATTTAAGACCCATAAGGGACATTATGAATGCTTGGTAATGTCGTTCGAACTAATGAACGCTCCATCTACCTTTTAGGATATGATGAACACTGTTTTCGGACTATGTTGAGGGAGTATTGGTATTTTTTGATGATATTCTACTCTATAGCCGAGGATGGGAGGAACACATGACCAATTTACAGCAGTTGCTGCAATTATTGAGAGAGAATATGTTGCTAGACCTTTGATGACATTGTAAAAAAAAGGGGGTTCAGGTGGAATCTAGAGGCACGAGCAGCTTTTGAAGAGCTCAAGAACCAGATGACTACAACCCCTATGCTTGGAATGCCAAATTTTTCAAAGGCGTTTGTTGTAGAGTGTGACGCTTCAAGAATGGGAATTGGGACATTTTTTATATTGACGGGGCGACCACTTGAAGCATTGTCCAACACAAACTTGGAAAAATCTATTTATGAAAAGGAGTTGATGACAATAGTGTTAACGGTACAACATTGGAGACAATATCTGTTAGGGAGGCACTTTGTGGTGTATAATGATCATCGAAGTTTAAAGCATATGTTGTGCCAACAAATTGTGTCGATGGATCAGCAATGCTGGCAATCGAACTTCTGGGGTATGATTTTGAAGTTGTTTATTGACCTGGAAAATTGAACAATGTGGTAGATGCCTTGTCGAGAGATGAACCAAATGGGGAGAATAGGCGGATTGTTATATCTGAACAGAGGTGAGAGGACCTTCAGGAAAGCAGAGGTATTGCAAGATGAAAATTTAATGGCTATCATTGAGGCATTGCGGCAGGATGGAGACTCCAAACTGGGGTATACATGCTGGAATGGCTTACTGATTTATAAAAACAGGTTGGTACCTTCTAAGAAATCAATGCTAATACCCAAATTGTTGCACCATTTCCTGTATTCACCTACGGGGGTCATTTGGGATACTTAAAAACCTACAAGCAGCTTGCGAGCGGGGTGTATTGGGCTGGTATGACGCGCAAAGTACAAAGGTTTGTTCGTGCTTGTGAAGTGTGCCAAAAAAGCAAGTATGAAACACCAAGTCCACCGAGTCTGCTCCAGCCATTGCCTATACCTGTATTGGGCTGGTATGACGCGCAAAGTACAAAGGTTTGTTCGTGCTTGTGAAGTGTGCCAAAAAAGCAAGTATGAAACACTAAGTCCACCGAGTCTGCTCCAGCCATTGCCTATACCTGAATTGGTGTGGAAGTGTCAATGGATTTTGTGTCTGGACTTCCAAAATTGCAGGGGTATGAGGTGGTGGTCGTGGTAGTAGACCGATTGAGTAAGTATGCTCATTTTATTCTTCTTAAGAACCCTTATACAGCAAGGACAATAGCAGAAGTGTTTATGAAAGAAGTCGTAAGGCTACATGGGTTGTCAAGTGTCATAGTTAGCGACCGAGACCCCTTTTTCACAAGTTTGTTTTGGCGAGAACTTTTTGAGTTGCAGGGGACGACATCAAAGATTTGCTCGTCCGATCACCCCCAAAGCGATGACCAAACCAAGGTAGTAAACAAATGTTTGGAGATATATCTAAGATGTTTTTCTTTGGACCAGTCGAGGTGATGGGCAACATGGCTGCCATGGGCAAAATTCTGCTATAATACCTCCTATCACAATTCCATTCGGTGGACACCATTTGAAGTTGTTTGAGCGTAAACCACTACAAATTGTTCAATATGCCAGAGGAGAAGCTTCAGTGGTGGTTGTGGTTAGTGCGCTGGTGGACCAAGACCAGTCTTAAAAACAACTCTGAGTCAACCTCCAATGGGCACAACAGTTAATGGTGAAATACGCTAACCAGCACCAGCAGGAGACATGTGAGCTGGGAGACTTGGTATGGATCAAATAAACCTTGTGGGGGAGCTAAGATCAGTGCCAAGCTAACGGCTCGATATTTTGGGTCGTATGCAGTTGTTGGGAAGGTAGGAACTGTAGCCTACCGGTTGGATTTAACTGGAACTAGTAAAATACATCCAGTATTTCATGTATCCCAGTTGAAGGCCGTTGTTGGGAACCACCTTGTGGAAGCAGAATTGCTAAAAAGTTTGATGTAAGAAAATGAATTTCCTGGAGAAGTTTTGGCTGCCAAGATACAAGAACCAACCTGGTTGTGGTTAGTGAAATGATGTGGAAGATCAGTAGATGAATAAGCATGGGAAGATGCCAACATGCTGAAGGCCTAGTATCCTGATTGCCACCATCAAGACAAACCGGTACTTCAATGAGAAAGGGACTGGTAGGAATGCGAGTGGGGACCAAGGACAAGTCCGGCCGAGGCCACCTATTCAGTATACCTACCAACAAAGGGGGGACTGTAGGAAGGGGGTTGGGGCGTGACTACTTACTGCCTGGGGCAGTATTGTAATTAGACATTAAGCAGTCTGTTACGAGTTGTTATATCAAGTGTCGGAGCCTGTATGCTTGGGACATTTAGTTATTAGTTGTGGGGAAGGCATATTGCCTAGGCTTGCTAAGAGGATTGCTTCCAGGCGGTCCATTCAAGCTTCTGTAGGAGCCCTAGTGTGCTGAATGCTTAAGAGTTGGTTCTGGAATTGAAGATTTCTCTCTTTTTCCATTTTAATTCTCTCTTCTAGTTCGAAACATTTATCAATATGGGAGAATCCATATCTTGGGCATTACAAGTATGGGAAGGAGTAGGTTTCTCGAGAGGGGCCGAACCTTGTAAATCCCGCGTGCTATCTTCGCTTTCTTTCTATTATTGCGTGTGGTGGTGTATGTCAGGTTAAAAAGGAATAGATTCATAAGTTTTAACCGACTACAGACAAGTCCAAAGGGGTGATAAAAGATTAAAAGAATTTGGAATTTGATAAAATAGGACGACACTTGATTCACCCCCCTCAAGTGTATCTGCACAGATTCTGTTGCACATTTCAATGTGGTTCAAATTGAGTTCTAATCCATAGGGGGGACGCTACAATCTCTTTTATTAAAGAATCAAAAGATGATTACAATCCAATGAGTCTCATATCCAACAAATGTTCTCACCCTACTAGTTATAGTAGAGTTCATCTGGTGCAGTCGGTGCCACTGCCTTCCGATCTATGCAGCGAGTGAGTCCACTTAGACTCGATCTTTGCAAACACCCCTTCGCACAGTCAAAGACATTCACCTCCTCAACTCTGTCTTCTGGTAAACCGTGTCCGCTTCCAGAAACTCCGTGAGGTTACTCTTATGTATAAATCTTTGCCACAAAAAACCCCAGTGAAAGACTCTTACGCATTCCAAAGTTACTTTTACGCAAGACCTTTGCATCTCCGCACTTCATTTTCAGACTTGTCAAAGGTATCTTCCGATTGCCTACTTCCGACTAACATCTTCCGGTCTACATGCTTCTGAACTTCAGACATTGTTGCTACCGCTCCACCATCTTCATCTAAGCATCGGA